>CATKWH010000018.1:0-142939 GCA_949825045.1 Argyresthia goedartella | reverse complement strand
GAAAAAGGACAGTCCTAGTGCGCAATAAAACAGTATACATACGTACGAAAATTACTTTTAAAATATAAATAAAATAAACCTAATAAAAAATATTTATATCTCAACTATATAATACACTAGATAGCATGCACATACATAAACTACAAAATATCATACATATACTTACATAAATATGATACTAATTACGAAAGAGAAAGGAAAAACGCTTTCAATCTTCTCTTAAAAGTGAAAATTGAGGGACTATCCCTAATAGTGCAGGGAAGTGCGTTCCAGAGTCGGATTGCCCTTAACCTAAAAGAGTGTTTGTAGGCGGCAGTTTTATGCCGAGGAGTTGACAGGAGAGACACCGTGTGGGATCTCCGATTACTATCCCTGGGGAAAAGTAACTCAAAACGTTCTCGAAGATATGTGGGGTAGCGGGGATTTCGCAAAATATTGAATAGATAAGAGAGAATGTGCATATCACGGCGAAGACGGATCGGAAGCCATCCCAGCTCCTTGCGATACTGGGAGACATGGTCGTACTTGCGCAGCCCGTAGACAAACCGAATCCCAAGGTTTTGGAGTCGCTCGAGTTTATTCAGTTGTTCTTCGTTCGCACTGACCCAACAAGCATCCGCGTAGTCTATTAAAGGTAGTAGAAGGGACTGAACAAGGGTGATTTTAGTCTGCCGCGGCAGGAAGTACTGCAATCTCCGTAGGGAGTAAAATGACGCAAAGACTCGTCTGCTGACCTCACAAACATGGGGCGACCAGGACAGCAAGTTATCAAATATAACCCCAAGATTCTTAGCTTTCTCGCTGTAGGTGATTATCGTACCCTCATACATCACAGGATCAACGGGGATATTTTGTATTGTGTTAATTGAGTGCCGTGTACCCATAATCATGGCTTGAGATTTTGCCGGGTTGACAAGCAGCCCATAAGAAATTGCCCATTTACTGATATTATCGAGGTCAGCATTCAACGCCTCTACGGTCAGATTTACATCACTAAGAGAGAAGTGCCGATATATTTGAAGGTCATCTGCGTAGAGATGATAAGAAGAAGTAAGAACGTCGGAGATGGAGTTAATGAATACTGAGAAGAGAAGAGGAGAAAGGATACCACCCTGCGGAACACCCGCGGAAAGATTACACCAGTTCGTTGAGATCTCCTCAGACTTGATACGCTGCTGGCGGTCTCTCAGGTAGGAGTCAAACCAGAGAGCCGAGTGCGAGGAGACTCTGAGCGATTTTAGAATTTCAACCAGGATATCGAAATCGACGCAGTTGAAGGCGCTACTGAAATCAAGCAGTGTGAGAACCGTAAGCTGCTTCTGATCCATGGCTAATTGAATGTCATCGGTGACTTTAAGCAATGCCGTGGTAGTACTGTGACCCGGCCTGAAACCTGATTGATATGGATTTAATAAGTTTGTAGAGGAAAGGTATGAGGAGAGCTGACAGTGAACAATTGATTCTAGGACTTTGGAAAGGATAGGCAGAATAGATATGGGACGAAAATCATTAAAGGAGACGGGATTGGACGATTTGGGTAGGGGAATCACAAGTGCCTTTTTCCACTGAGAGGGGAAGCAACCTTGTTCAAGCGATACATTAATTATGTGGGTAATGATCGGTAACAGCTCCTCAATGATACAGGTTATCATCTGAGAACAGATCTTGTCCTCACCAATGGCTTTCGACGAGATCGCTAAGATTGCCCTCCTTACTGCGCCGATTCCGACACGGTTGAAGTTGAAGGGTGAGTTGTGGGCTGCGGTCTTGGACCGTAGGTTACGAAGGGTAGCTTCCTTGACGAGGGGGTCCATCACGACTGGGGGATTAGCAAAATAATTGTTGAGACCGTTGAGGTTGACATTTCCAGCAGCCAAGTCCTGGGACTTACCTACACCAAGAGTCTTCAGGAATTTCCAAACCTGTGCTGGAGTATAGCTCTCAATACACTCGTAGATATGACGACGTTTGGCATCACGACACAGACGAGTGCAACGATTGCGGAGGCGTTTGAAAAATAAAAGATTCTCGTCGGTCGGATCCACCTTATATCTACTCTTGGCACGGTTTCTCTTGGCCATCAGGCTCTTGATGGTGTCAGTAAGCCACGGCGCAGGAAGGTGCTTAACCTTAACCCTCTTGACCGGAGCGTGCTTATCAAACAAGCTCAGGACAACAGAGTTAAAGTTTTGGACTTTGTCTTCAACGGTCTCGCTACCAACAAGAGAGGACCAGTCGACGGAGGCGGCATCTGATTTAAGGGAGTTAAGATCCATGCCCTTGAAGCTACGTATGTCGAGGAATTTAGCTGCACGCTTGGGAGGCCTTAACTTGAATGAGAGGTAAATCAAATCGTGATAGGAGAAGGGTGCGTTAAGTTGGCCATGCACAGCAACCTTGGATAAGTTAGAAGTAATCATCAGATTTAGAAGAGAGGGGGTGCAGTGTGGTTGAAAGTGGGTGGCACCCAGGGGAAGGATGTGTAAGTTTAATGAACTTACAAGAGATTTGAGCTTTGCCGAGCGAACGTTATTTTTGAGAAGGCAAGTGTTAAAGTCGCCGAGAATCAGGGTGTCGCTATAAAGAGGAGTCAGATCATTGAGAAGGGTTTCAAATGAGTTAAAATAGTCAATGCGAAGAGAGGGGCTATAATAGACACCCAGGAGGACTTTATTGTGACGCAAGCACATCTCCAAGAACAAGTGTTCAGCGGTACCAGAGTACAGGCTTGGCGACTGGCTGATGACTTTGCATGGAATATCGGCACGTAAGTATATAGCTACACCGCCATCAGCCTTGCCCGTCCTATCATTCCGGTAGAGACTAAACCCTGGCAGAGCATACATGGCAGAAGGAAGTGATGGTTTGAGAAAAGATTCCGAAACAAGAATACCATGTAAGTTCTGATCGCTAAAAGTAACAAGGAGGTCAGCATAGCTGGTGTGAATGCTTTGTGCATTAATATGCACAACGTTAAAGTTTGTACCCAGGTTTGAAAACACCCTCTTCAAGTTGTAGGGCAGCGAGTCATCCGCTGATGACGACCCATCACTTACCGCACTAACGGAAACATCACTATCAGAGCAAGAGAAGTAGCTATCATCAAAGTTGTAGGTATCCATAAACTAGATAATATAATAAATATAAATAAGAAATAAATACTTAAATGAAATTAACCTAAAAGTTAATACCAAAAAAAAATCAGATAATTTAGCCTGAACCCAATACACTGGGTTTGCTGGGAAAGAAATTGGACAAAATAACTAAAACAAACTTACAAACATTGAAGTGAAAAACACAAGCTGGACATACAATAAGAAGTAAAATAAAAAACTTAATTTACATTTATAGACAAAACGAACACGCCCAGCATTCCAACATTACACCATCGCTACTATAACCATTAGGCCGTGGCAGCACAACGTTGGATAAACGTTGGAATGTCGGGAACTTGCTTGACACATCGAGAGAATCTGTTTGTTCGAAAAACTTGACTTGACGAGAAACTAATTGCAAAACAAAACAAAAAGTACCTACCTACACAGAGAAAACTGGAAAGGAATATTAAATCCACCTTGTAAAAGTAATAATGAGAATAAAAGTATTACCCGTCCAACTTGCGACAACACGATGAAATACAACAATATGGTTGAGTACGAGATGTTACTTCTTGGTTCGCGGGAGGGAAAAACGCCGGAGGCGTGGAACAGGGGTGTTGTGGTACTGTTCTTCAAAAAAGGTGACAAAACCTTACTGAAGAACTACAGGCCCTTAACACTGCTGAGCCACGTCTATAAGCTGTTCTCGAGAGTTATCACGAACCGTCTCGAACACAGGCTTGATGACTTCCAGCCTACCGAACAAGCCGGTTTCCGAAAGGGCTATAGCACCATAGACCACATACATACACTTCGGCAGATTATACAAAAGACTAAAGAGTATAATCGCCCATTATGCTTGGCGTTTGTGGACTATGAGAAAGCCTTCGATTCCGTCGAAACATGGGCTGTTCTTAGATCTCTCAAGCGATGCCGTATTGACTATCGGTACGTTGAAGTGCTGAAGTGCTTGTATAACAACGCCACCATGTCAGTTCGAGTACAGGAGCATTCCACGAAGGAAATCTCCCTAAAGAGAGGAGTAAGACAGGGAGATGTAATATCTCCGAAACTGTTTACTGCTGCTCTGGAGGATTCCTTCAAGCTCCTGGAATGGCAAGGACTAGGCATCAATATCAACGGCGAATACATCACTCACCTTCGATTTGCCGACGATATAGTAGTCATGGCTGAGTCGCTTGAAGATCTTGGAAAAATGCTCGATGACCTCAATAGAGTTTCTCAACAAGTGGGTCTTAAAATGACATGGACAAAACGAAGGTCATGTTCAACGTCCATGTTGCACCCACCGCACTAACTGTTGGGAACTCTACTGTCGAAGTTGTTGACGAATATATATACCTGGGACAGGCAGTCCGATTAGGTAAGACCAATTTTGAGAGAGAGGTCAGCAGACGGATCCAACTAGGTTGGGCAGCGTTCGGTAAATTACGCAACGTCTTCTCGTCCAAAATCCCTCAGTGCCTGAAGACTAAGGTGTACAATCAGTGTGTGTTGCCAGTGATGACTTACGGCTCTGAGACGTGGTGCTTCACAAAAGGACTTTTTCAGAGGCTCAATGTCGCGCAGCGAGCTATGGAAAGGGCTATGCTTGGTATTTCTCTACGAGATCGAGTCAGAAATGAGGAGATCCGTAGAAGAACCAAAGTTGCTGACATAGCCCGTAGGATAAGCAAGCTGAAGTGGCAATGGGCAGGCCACATAGCGCGAAGATCGGATGGCCGATGGGGCAAAAAGGTCCTTGAATGGAGACCACGTACTGGCAAGCGCAGTGTGGGTCGGCCACCTACGAGATGGACCGACGACCTAGTGAGGATCGCTGGATCTCGTTGGATGCAGGTGGCTACGGACCGGTCACGCTGGAGTGCGATTGGAGAGGCCTATGTTCAGCAGTGGACATTAAAAGGCTGAAATGATGAATAACTCTTGGAAAGCGAGCTATACGGTAAAATTCATCTTGTCCTTTCCTTATTTCACTACTTGTTTCAGGAAACTTGATGTATTCCGTATGGAGTGAAGCTATTGCAGCTGTTACTTGATGTATTATTTTATTTGCAGTGGGAGTGCTCATACCACAGTAGTCACCAACACTCATCTGTGTAGAATTAGTTGCATAGAATCTCAATGTAGCTAACAGCTGATTTATTGGCGATATGGAGAAATTCCTGTAAAATAATAAAAAATATATTCACTCATTCATAGGTAGATTTTAGGTTAGGTTGAGTAGTAGCACAACATTTCAAGTAAGTAGGTACCTACCGGTCTGATGAGTATTCCAATCTATGTTCAAGATTTGCTAACAAACACAGTGTGGCTTCCTTGGATAAACGAAATCTTACAGCAAAATCTTGGTCATCATACTCATCAAAGTAATTGGTTCTTTCCTTGATCCACCTTGGACGTCTTGGCACATATTCATCATCACTGTCGGATTCTTCGATCATATTTCGCAAACGTTCCATCGTGGCGCGGTGTTGATTTTATATTCTTTTACATACAAACAATCATAAAGAGGACAATTGGGGATAATTTCAGAAGTGAAATGACGACATGTGACGTGCGTGACAGTGACATCTCTGCTTTGACAGCTGTTATTAATCTCAGTTTAGCCTCTTTCACCGCCAAAATCGCCCGTGTAAATATTTAGTCTCAGGTTAGTAGTTGGTCAAATGCAATATCAGGTTTACCCTTAGTATAAGCAGTAGTTACTCTCGAGTAAAAACTTACCCCAGTTTGGTCGAATCCGCCCTTAATCTTCTTAGCCAAGATGCCCTGCTTAGGTGCAGTAAGACTTGTTTTAATATTGTTAACGCCCAGAGTTTCTTTCAGAATGGCGACTTTCATTCTTACATTTTACATTTTGAGCCCCATGTATCGGGCATTGTCAAACAAAATCGAAATTTATTTTAATAATAACTTTCTTTTTAATTGTCTTTTTCAAGTTATTAGAGTGACCATTTTCAGATAAAAATGTGGTTATTATTGATGCGCAGGACTCAACACATGCAATGACATTTTTGTTTGCATATATTAAGCTTCTTTTAAATTCACTGTACTCCCGACACTCAACGAAAATATGTTTGCATACATCACATGTCGGCAGCTTTTTTAATATAAACCCAAATACATAAGCGCATGCCTGGATCTCGGGATTGTCCTCATCAATATTTTCTGCTAAAACAGAAGGGAAATCATGTTCTTCTACAGTCTCTTTTTTAGCTTTGGGACGTTCCTTGGAAGCTGACAATAAAGTATCAAAATTATTGATTATTATATTATTGTCTTCTTCACAATTTCCCGTGGTCCCGATGTGAGCCAAACTGCTTATAATTGATGTTTTCAGTGCAGCCACGAACTGGCCTACAGTGGGATTCGCATTCGATCCACAATTGCCTCGTATGCACCCGAACAGATTTTCTAGCGAGTCTTGCTGCAGGCGTCGTGTGGCTAGGCTCCTTATGTTATGGGAGCTTACCATTTTCTTAAAGAGTCTCTGAATGCCGTTCATGCCGTCAAGATCCAGCCTGACTGTGATGGAGGTGTTCTTGCACTACCAAGTAACTTTAGTGTCTTGAAAAATGTTTTCATTACAGTGAAAAGGTATATACTAAGGGTTCCTGGAAACGAAAAACAATACTGAATAAACAATTTGTACAGTACAGGAAACGATGAAGTTTTGACAAAACTTATAAAATATGTTGCTGATATTATCTGCCCGATGTTATGCTACATAATAAATATCTGCATCGAACATGGTATTTTTCCGGATCGTTTGAAAACTTCTATCGTCAGACCACTCTTCAAAAAAGATAACAAGGAAAATATTAATTGTTACAGACCAGTGGCTCTTATCCCAATATTTTCCAAAATAATTGAAAAAGCAATATATGAAAAATTATACAGATATTTAGAACTTAATAATATACTTGCGGATGAACAGAAGGGATTTAGAAGAAATAAGAACATTAATATGGCTGTCTTCGATTTTTTAACCACGATAATGAAAAACCTAGATAACGGCAAAAGAGTGTCATCGATATTTATGGACCTCACAAAAGCATTTGACTATGTCGATCACAAAATCCTAGCTCAAAAATTAAATAGTTACGGAATAAGAGGGAATGTTCTTAGTCTACTAGAATCATACTTGAGTAACCGGTCACAAATGACACAAATAAACAAAATCTGCCCTAAGACAAAAACAGATCAAGTGTATTCTTCTGACGTAAAGGAAATTAAGTATGGTGTTCCACAGGGATCCGTATTAGGACCTTTACTGTTTATTTTATATATAAATGACATCCCAAAAGCTATAAATCATCCAATAGTTTTATTTGCTGACGACAGCACAGTTACATTTATCGGTAATAATTTAATTAACTTAGACATATATGAAAATGACATTAATAATAATTTAACATATAATTGAATGGCTAACAAAAAACAATCTTTTAATTAATCTGGGAAAAACTAAACTAATGAAATATAGGCTAGGGCACGGACAGCAATACGCATTGAATATTAAATACTTGAATGAGCAAATTGAATGTACAGAGACAACAAAATTCGATGTGTGTCTTCCACGACATATTGATTCCAACATGTCGTGGAAGACACACATCGAACACTTGCAAAAGAAGCTAAATCAATATGCGTATGCGTTACACATGCTTACAAAAATTGTGAACACTGATGCTGTACTTGTCTCGTATCATGGTTTTGTAGAGTCTTCCGTGCGCTACGGTATAATCTTCTGGGGAAATGCGACGGGTAGAGAGACTATTTTTAAAGCGCAGAAGAAATGTTTGAGGGCTATGTGCAAGCTGGTCCAAACTGACAGTTGTAAACCCTACTTCAAGAGTCTCAACATTCTTACGATGCCGTCTATTTACATATACGAAACCTTGGTTTTTGTCAAAAGTAATATGCATCTTTTTCAAAATGTCAAAAGCAGGCGTCACCATATGATGCTCAAAATGGAATGCCACAAGTCAGCCTATTTTAATAAAAGTATATTTGTCATGGCTATTAGAATATATAACAAACTCCCACAGTCTGTAAAAGAAATACAAAATAGACACACATTTAAAAAGAAAATAAAGGGTCTTCTAACAAACAAGGTTTATTACAGTGTCGATGAATACCTCAGTGATGTTTTATAAAGATGGCGACAATGTATTATATGCCAGATGCCTAATATAGTCATATATGTAGGTAATTAGTAATTCTACGCAAATTTTTAATGTTTATAATGTAATTAATACTTATAATGTAAATAATATTCATATGCCCTCCCATGGCAGAGCATAGAGACCCATCACTCAATGTCATTGATTAGATCTACATATTACCTATGTTCCTGAATAAATGATTCTTTATCTTTATCTTTAAAATGGGATATTTATTTTCATCCACCATATTCCAAAAGGTTGTGTCTCTCATGTATGATTTCAGGCTCAAGTCATTCTTCAGGGTTATTATTTCCAGCTCTAATTCATCGTAATTTTCTATGCCAAAATAGTTTTGAGCTTTTCTGAAACATCACCTTCTGCGAATGGATTAATCATGAACTCCAAGACAGGCTCGAGATTCTTAAATTGTTGGAAACGACAATTAAATTGGTCCAAAAGTGTGTCTAAATGTGGGGCAAACGAAGTGGTATCGATATCTTTTTCACAGACATTCATGTGATTGAAAATTTTCTTCAAATTTGGGAAGTGTGAAGTTGAATTTCTCAGTAAATGGGATTTCCATAGAGTCAGTTTGGCTTTGAATATATTCACTGATTCAACCATTTTCGTAATATGACGATTTTTGCCTTGCATTTCCAGGTTCAGTTCGTTTAGTTTAATCGTTATATCAGTGAGAAATCCCAAATCCGCAAGCCACGAGTGATCCCTCAACTGTGGATAATCTACCTTTCTCGTTGCTAAGAACAGTTTGATTTCGTTTATCAAACTGAGAAAGCGTACAAGCACTTTGCCTCTGCTCAGCCATCGAACTTCCGTGTGCAATATCAAGTCGGCGTACTCTGCATCTTCATCTTGCAAAAGCTGTCGAAACAAACGGTGTTGCATTGCCGCAGCCCTAATAGAGTTGATTATCTTTACGACAATCTTCATAACATGTTCAAAACGAAGAATTTTGGAACACAACGCCTCCTGGTGGATGATGCAGTGGTAATGAGTGAATTGAGGAAACACATCATTTGCCATGCACAGCGCAATGAAGCCATTTTTATTGCCTATCATTGCAGGCGCACCATCAGTAACTATGGCAGCTAACTTGTGTAATGGTAACTGACTTTCTTCTGCAAAGTTTATAAATGCATCTTAAATATCTTTGCCTTGTGTGCGACCCTTCAGCGACAACCACTTCAAAAATTCTTCTTTTGTGGTAAAATAATTAAATACCATTTTTAGGGTTCCGTACCCGAAGGGTTCCAAACGGGACCCTATTACTAAGACTTCGCTGTCCGTCCGTCCGTCTGTCACCAGGCTGTATCTCAAGAACATAGCTAGCTAGAGAGTTGAAATTTTCACAGATTATGTATTTCTGTTGCCGCTATAACAACAAATACTAAAAAACAGGATTAAAAAATATTTAAGGGGGCTCCCATACAACAATTCTTTCAATACCACATACAAACTTATGGATGCACCTGGTTACGTACATGGAGTGTGAAAGTAACCGCACCAATAACTTTGTAAACAATATTTTGCTGTGTAAAATCCAAACTATTCACTCCACACCATCGCTTCCATTGAACGGTGGTACGGAACCCTTCGTGCGCGATTTAGACTCGCACTTGACCGGTTTTTATAATAACACAGCTGTGCAGTATCAGAAATGTCAGTGGACTCGTCGATTAGAAGAGAAAAAAACTTGCACTTATTAATATCACTTTCCAACTCCGATTTCATACAGGTGGCGATAAATTCTATTCTTCTCGACACTGTTGTGGCTGACAATGCTGACAATGCTGACATGCGCTTCAATAGCCGCAACAATTTCAGTTTTTTTTTTAATTCTGAAAGACAGAATTAGCAGCTGTTAAGAAGGCTTCCTTTATCATTTCTCCGTCTACAAAAGGCTTTTGCTTCTTAGCCAACAAATGAGAAACCTTCAGAGATGCTATAGTAGCACTTTTCGAAAGTTGAATTGGCCTGGTGAAAACATTTTGTTGTTTGTTAGATTTGTCTTCAATATTTGGCGGAAAACTACTGTTACATGACGCATGTTGAGTGTTGAAGTGTCTTTCAACGTTACTTTTTTTAGACACTGCTACACTGGCGTTGCATAATAAACAAATATTTTTTCCGTTAAACTCAATAAAAAAGAACTGTTCTTCCCACTCTTTATTAAAATAATAAGTTCACGGTCTTTTACTCATGTTAAACTACAATATTACAATTCAAGTACACAAATATGTCGAAACGAAACAAAATGCAACTACTTGACTCTGATTATCGCAAAGCACTGACCGCCCGCGGCACTGACTGACTCGTGCCGCGGGCGGGTGAGGGCGCGCGGGCGGGTGAGGGCGCGCGGGAGGGGGGCGCTCGCTCGCCTGCACGTGTAGCGTCGCCGCCCGCGCACTGCACCCCGCGGGGGGAGCTCGCCCGCTACGTACCTGTTTGCGAGCGCTCATGTGTTTTGTTTTGCAGCATTTTCAAGAAGGGCGCATAAAGAAGCTGTCGCGGGCGCACGTGCGCCCGCGGTCACAGCGCTGCCGACCCCTGACTTAGTGCTTTCATGTACTGTCTTCTGTTCATTGGCTTTATTTTTCGTATCCTGGAGTTGTCAACATGTAATATATAGCTGTTCAAACCCGCCATATTTATCATACCATTAAAAGACAGAGTGGCTTTGCGGTTACAACTCAAATGAACACACATTTGACAAATTGTGTCGACAGCGCCTTCAGCCTTATTGTAAGACGTAATTATAAATGGTTTTTTTAAAACTGGATCAATAGCTGCCTCATCGTGCATCGTAGATATAAGAAGAACAGTTTTCTGAGGCTTAGGTTTGAGGCTAACCAGAGTAAGTTTATCAAAAAGCCAAACATTGGCGTGCCCACATGTCTGGATGTATTATGCTTGAATTCGTTCGGTATTTCTTTTTTGTTGGCTTTCATGGTCTCCAAAAAAGTCAGTCTGTATGGGTTAGCAAGAAGTTGTTCGGCTAAAGGCACAGATGTAAACCAATTGTCTGCAGTAATGTTACGATTACTGCCATGAATTGTCTGTGTCAGCAATTTGCAATATTGAGTACCTAGAGGTTCCGTAGGGACTTGACTATTTTTTCCTAGATAAGGACAAGCATCGAACATATATTTGCTGTTCACATCACAAGCTAGGATTATTTTCAGTCCGTACTTTGCTGGTTTGTTGGGGATATACAGTAGTGTGGAGCACGGATGTATGGGGATTTCATTTTATTAATATTTCTTGTTCTAATAGTGAGGATTTTGTGTGTTGCTCTAAAATAGAAATACGTGTTAATTTTTATCTTATTTGAATAATATCTTCTACCTCCGCTTCAGCCTCAAACTTTAAGATTTTTTTTGAAAACTCAGTGTGTTTCAATGTACTGTACTTAACTTAAAATTAGTTATAAAAGGGTGTTTAATCATACTCAATTTGTAAGTAAGGCATGTAAAGTAAACTTATTAAAATAAAGAAGAAAGGTGATTCACAAAGAATAATAAAAAAAAATATTAAGTTGCTCTAAAATCACGTTTTGTCTCAAACTTTGGCATTTACTTCCTTGACTGTAGTTTGGCCTTTATGGCTCCTAAACGTGCCAATTTTGTGCACTGAGAAGTGGAAGCTTCTGTGGTTATTTTCACAGCACGCTCCACAGCTTGAGTATGGCATGGTAGTCTTAAAATACCAGTTGACCTTCTCCGCCCGATTGGGCGATATTCTCTATTTCCTCCGTTGTTAACTTCTTCAGAATCGGTGGTTCAGTTAGTAGTGTCTCGTCTGCCAGTTTATTATGTCGATGTAATCGGACGCATTGAAGTCAGTGGCGTAGCGTGCCTTGTCGGGGCCCCGTATAAAAATTTTTTTGGAGGCCCTTATATGGAGGTAAAGATTTTTCACAAAAGAAAAAAAATATTGTGAGAAGTAATATTTATTTATCACATAATTTACCCATTTTACAAATAAAAATCGAGTTTTAAATATTCACTCTCCTTGCCTTTTTATCGGCAAACTGATTTATTAAATCATTTATGGCTGATGATGATTTTAGTTTTTCTAAAGTTTCTGCCTCTATGGACAATAGTGAGATGTCTGACAGCCGTTCTTGTCCCATCGAAGTTCTTAAGTAATTTTTTATTAGTTTTAATTTTGAAAAACTTCTTTCTGCCGTTGCGGTTGTAACTGGAAGGGTCAAGAATAAAAAGCATGCTGTGATTACCTCGGGAAAACTGGATGCAAGACTATTGAATTTTACTAGCAATAATTCAATGAGTTCTTTAATGGAATAAATATTTTTTATTTCAAAATTTAAGCATGTTTTTAGAGCCTTTAATTGGTCACAAAGATTAAGTGAGATGTCTTTACTGTATTTAGCAGACAGTTTTCCGGAAGCGTTAAATATCTCTTCGCTTGAGGAAGATAGGAGTTTCTCCGGTTGTAATATTTCGAATATACTACTCAGGTTGCAAAGGCTCTGAAATCTTTCTTTAGTTTGAGAAATTAATATATCTAAACTGCAATAGTATACATTGACTTTGAAATAGGATTCCGGGTCGGAAATTCTCTCATCTTGTGATAACTCATCAAAAAAACGCTTCGTTATCTTTCGCCTACTGTTTTTAAAAACAGTTGTTACCCCCCACTTTTTTGCTAAATCTTTGGATTCATTTAGCAAACTATTAAATGAATTCTGATTTCTTAATTGGCACAGTCTATTTAAAAGATTACTTAATAAAATACTAGATTTCTGTAAGACATTATTTTCATGCTGTAGAGCTTTAGAAACAGGATTAATAATTTCAAATAGTGAAGAAAAAAATGTAACGAGCACTAAGAAATCAAAACTCTCTAAAATATTAATTATACTTTTACATTCTTCACGTTCATCTTTTTTATTTGAAATTAAATTTAGTTGGTACAAAGTTTTCATGATTAGTAAATTTTTTTTCTTTACTGCTAATAAAGCGTCGTTCCTAGAAGACCATCTGGTAGGACATACCTTTTTAAGGGTAATCAAATATTTTTCAGATGAATCGTCACTTAGCATAGCCCAGCGTTTTATACTATTGCCAAAAAAAGTATATATTTTTTCTAAATTATCGAAAAAAGTCGATACTTCACGAACATGTCTCGCAGCATCGTTCAAAACCAAGTTTAAAGCGTGCGCAGCACAATGAACATAATCGGCATTTGGAGCATGCTCTTTTATTAGGGTTTGTAATCCTCCATACACACCCGACATAACATTTGCTCCATCGTATCCCTGTCCTCTACATTTAGTCAAATCAATTCCATATTCTTTAGTCAAATTTAAAATGACAGTTTTCAGACCTGCAGCACTGCAATCGGTTACTGCTATGAATCCTAAAAAGGACTCACAGATTTTTATTTCTTTAGGCACATTATCATCATTTTCTGTAACCGAGATATATCGAAAAACTACAGATAGTTGGTCAATTTTTGACAAGTCTTGTGTTGTATCCAGAATTATTTTCAGAAATGGAGCTTTTTTAATTTCTGAGATAATACTGTTCCTAACGTTAGTACCAAGCAAACTAATAATTTCGTTTTGAATCGTAGGGCTTAAATAATTTATTTCACCTTTAGGTTTTAGAAAAAGTTCTTTTAAAGTTGCATCATAGTTAGATAGCAGACGTGAAATTGCCATAAAATTGCCAGAATCAGAATCATGCCCCCTCAAAGGTAGATTACAAGATACTAAAGTAATTATAACATTAATTATACGATGCAGTACATCTCTCCAGAATGTAATTTTACTATCGATTTCACTTTTCAATAGAGTATCGATGGTATTTCCTTGCAACCAATTATTATAAGAGAGTGAGGCACTAATATGCTGCTGTGACTTTTCATGGTCAAGAATAGTTTGTGTGAAATTGCTTCTAACCGAAACACCGTTAACCCAAGCAGAGGAGTACGATTTGTTTTGACGATCTGCTAATAACCAACAGAAGTGACAGTACGGTTTGTTTAAAACGTTAGAATAACATAACCATGGTCTTATAATTTTTATGCCTGCCTGATTGAAATATGAATAATAATAAGCTAAAAAAGGTCGGTTATTTTCTGAAACTTTTGGAAATGGTCCTTGTGGTTTAAATGGACCCAATTTAAAAATTATTTTTCGTTCGCATTCAGTTAAATTGTCACCAAAATTTCCTCTATCTGATAAAATTATATTACAATCTGCATTATCTGCAGATATATCAGAATCGTTGACTTGGGGTTCCTCGATTTCTGGATGGACATCCGATAAAGTATGTGCTTGGCTTTCTTCTATTTCCGGATGGATATGTGACGAAGAACATGCTTCAGAAGAATCTAAAAATAAACGAGTAATTGTTAAAAAATAAATACGAATGCTTTGATACTAAACTAAAAAGAGTTATATATAAATAAATAACGTTACTAAGGGTCACAGTTAGAGAGTGTTCAGTTCAGACGCACACAGATTCTACGCGGATTGTGCTCGTACCTATTAGTAGATACAAAATCACCTGCAGCCCGTCCGTGCATTACTATACACCTGCGTGCTATTTAAACGCAGCGCGTAGTGTAGTGGCCATACAAAACGAGAACCCGAAAGCGAGTCTGCACATCTGAAGTTCTCAACACGCAATTAACGATACGATACGGACTGATAAACTAACAACAAAACAAATCGATCCTAATGATAAGTTAGAATTTTGTTTTTTTTAATCAAGGCACGGAACCCTAAAAACAGTATAATTGTGAAAATCGAGGGGGGAGACAACTTTTTGTGACGGACAGATGGACAGACCGAAATTAAAAGATTTCCTTGTTTATCACTACGGGCCCCTAATAAATGGGTTGGGTAGTAGTGTAGTACTTACCTTTCCAATCTAAATCACTCACAGTATCTTGTCTCTGAAAAAATGAAGAAATTTTGGGCACTTTTTTATAACCTCGTCCCTTTTCTGTTTAATTTTTCTTTTCTCAGCGCCGCTGGGATAATCTCTTTTCCTTTCACTCATTTCTTTTACAAATCGTTACCAATACTGCTAAACCAGAAGAACAATATTGTTTGTACTGAATTACAATGTAATGCACATTTATATAAAGCGCGTAAATAAACAGTGCACTGCACTCCGTGGTTTAACATCCAATGCAAAGTACAACAACGTACACGTACATCGCGATATCGATGAAGGATTCCCGGGGATTCCCCGCTGAGTTGAAGATGAAGTAAGTAAAACGGGGAAGTCCCGCAGCCCGCCATAACGATGTAGTGTTGCCAACTTTTGAACGCACGCTTAAGGCGGGAAAAAAAGGAATTGCTTTATAGAATTTTGTCATTTGTAAAATAAAATAAATTAGAAAGTTTTTATTCTTTTTCCTTCCACACTTTGGGGGCCCCCGTGGCCCGGGGGCCCCGTATAATTGATACGGCAAATACGGCGGTAGCTACGCCCCTGATTGAAGTTTACCATTGGCACTTCAAACATCCTTAGTGTAGAAGTTTCAGGCACACTGCGGGTCTTCAAGATTCGCCGAGCGGCCAGTTCACGAATGTGAGCTGAGGGTTGGGGTTGGGGGATTCGCGGGGGTTGTAAGAACCGGCGAGTGATGGTGCGAGTCAGCTTCGGAGCTGGTTGAGGGGCTAGCGGGGGGATCGGCGGCTCTAATAATTTGGATCAACGGGCGATCCGGAGGGTAAGGAGAGAATTGTTGGAGTACGTATTCATATTCATATTCATATTCTTTATTGCACAGAAAACATAGATACACAGACAGTTACAATAAATTTTATAGGCAAAGGCGAGCTTATCTCTGAAAAGAGATTTCTTCCAGCAAACCTAGGCAAGACAGGAGTGTTTATGAAAAAGGACAGTCCTAGTGCGCAATAAAACAGTATACATACGTACGAAAATTACTTTTAAAATATAAATAAAATAAACCTAATAAAAAATATATATATCTCAACTATATAATACACTAGATAGCATGCACATACATAAACTACAAAATATCATACATATACTTACATAAATATGATACTAATTACGAAAGAGAAAGGAAAAACGCTTTCAATCTTCTCTTAAAAGTGAAAATTGAGGGACTATCCCTAATAGTGCAGGGAAGTGCGTTCCAGAGTCGGATTGCCCTTAACCTAAAAGAGTGTTTGTAGGCGGCAGTTTTATGCCGAGGAGTTGACAGGAGAGACACCGTGTGGGATCTCCGATTACTATCCCTGGGGAAAAGTAACTCAAAACGTTCTCGAAGATATGTGGGGTAGCGGGGATTTCGCAAAATATTGAATAGATAAGAGAGAATGTGCATATCACGGCGAAGACGGATCGGAAGCCATCCCAGCTCCTTGCGATACTGGGAGACATGGTCGTACTTGCGCAGCCCGTAGACAAACCGAATCCCAAGGTTTTGGAGTCGCTCGAGTTTATTCAGTTGTTCTTCGTTCGCACTGACCCAACAAGCATCCGCGTAGTCTATTAAAGGTAGTAGAAGGGACTGAACAAGGGTGATTTTAGTCTGCCGCGGCAGGAAGTACTGCAATCTCCGTAGGGAGTAAAATGACGCAAAGACTCGTCTGCTGACCTCACAAACATGGGGCGACCAGGACAGCAAGTTATCAAATAAATTCACAAATAAAGCCAGGTTGGTTGTTGTAGATTTCGAACGTACAAAGCCATGCTGCTCACCAGGGATATTGCGTGAGATATTGTCGTATATTTGGTCATGAACTACACGTTCCATGACCTTACTAAAAACGTTTAAGATGGATATCGGCCTATAGTTCTCAACGGGCAACTTGGAACCTTTTTTGTGGACTGCCACAATGCGCGCGTACTTCCACAGATCTGGAAAAGTACCCTCGTGAAACGATCTATTAAAAACCAGAGACACAGGTGCGGCAAGACATCCAGCGCATCGAGATACAAGAAGTGGTGGAATACGGTCACTGTCAGGGCCCTTACTATTATCAAGATTACGCAACAGTTTCAAGATATACTGCTCAGAGACGGTAATGCCACTTGCAATTTGCTGACATGAAGGTTCCGGCAGCTCAGCATGTGGATATGAGCTGGCTGGTAACCTAAACATACCACTGAAAAATGAGTTGAAAGCGTCACAAGTTTCCTTTTCAGTCTTTAGCTTCCTAGAGCCATATGTCATGTTATTAGGATAACTAATGCCATCCTTCCTTTTAGACTTCACGTATGACCATAGGAGCTTTGGGTTTCTCTTGATTCCGTCCTGTGCCAATCTCATATAATTCCGGTAACATTCATCTTGCACAGTCTTACATCTACTTCGGAGAAGAGCAAATGTGCGATAGTCAACTGGGTTTTTGTGTTTTTTCCACGTTTTGTGACATTTGTCCTTCTCCTTATTTATGTTTATGAGGGAGCGCCTGTTATATGAAAACTGTTTTTTTATAATAATGTTGACATTTGTTATATTGCTCACAATAGTAAATGATTAAGTAGGTATAAGTTAAAAGTAAACCAAATTTATTTATTTATTATTATTAGTTGTTTCACAGCATATAAATACTAATACAGAAAATAATTAATATAAATACGAAATGCCAGTTACGAAACAAACCGATAAGAAAGTTGGTAGGAGGAAAAGTAACCTTAAACAATTGATAATTATGGAAGAAAATAATAACTAATAGTTACAATAACATAACATTAAATTCAATTAAGTTAGCATTAAATTTAAATTAATTGATATTTAAGTGTGCGAGTGTGTTTGTGTGTGTGTGTGTTTGCGTGAGTGTGATAAATAAATAGTTCCCCGGATATCAATGTTGATCGTTGTGTATAATCTGACCGATTTCTGTACCAATCCTGGATATAAATTGAATACGGCTTAGGCAAAACACATCGACATCCGCAAAGTATTTCTCATATATGTATATGCTCCTATTCAGTGCCGAATGCAAACCATAATTGGTGCGTGTGTGCGTGTGTGCGCGTGTCCAAGCACCAACGGGACGTGCCGGCGCGAGCGCGCAGGTGCGACCCTCAGCAGCACCGAGCTCACCAGCGAAGAGCTGTTCAGCCTGATTTTGATCACATCGTATAGTAGTTCTGATCCGCCAGCATTATCCTGCCCTCCAGTGACATCAAGGAGTGTTGTGTTAGGCCGTCCCTGTACCCCGCGTGTGAACCAAATAATTTTGACTGATAATGCCTCATGAATCTCCTCTGAATAGACTCAATCCTCGTGATGTGGGACTGATAGTGTGGTGACCAAACGGGTGAAGAGTATTCGAGTATGCTGCGAACGTAGGCGAAATAGAGGACCTTAAGAGCATGTGGGGAACGTAGCGGTTTCGACACACGATTAACAAACCCAAGCATCCTATACGCTCTCGAGATGATATTGTCATAGTGAGATACGAATGTAAATTTTGAATCTAATATGACTCCGAGATCCCTAACCTCGGTGACTCGTTCGATGGGGTGGTAATTTAATATATATTGGTGGTCCAACTTAGAACACTTCCTGGAAAACGTGATCGATTGGCATTTTTTAGGATTCAGGTCCAAACTATTGAGACGGCAAAACTCGCAAAGACGATCAAGGTCTCCCTGGAGCCTGTGACAATCGGATAAGTCAGATATCGGAAAAAAATCTTTGTGTCATCAGCGTACATTAAATAACTAGCAAATCTGAAGCACGAGGATATGTCACACAAACAGACATTGAATAGCAGTGGCCCCAGGTGGGAACCCTGTGGAACGCCGGAAGGAATGGGAGCAAAGCGCGAGTGGTGAGGCCCAATTCGGACAGATTGGCTTCGATTACGGAGGTAAGACTCAAACCATCTGAGTAGATCGCCATGTACACCGATTTACTCCAGTTTAATTAGTATAATGTCATGCCTGAGCCGATTAAAACATTTGGAATAGTCGGTGTACACGGCGTCGACCTGATGGCCTTTGTCCATTAAACCTGCAACAGATCCTACGAATTCAACCAGATTGGAAGTGGTTGAACGTTTCCTCATGAAACCGTGCTGAGTTGGCGGAATACTACGAGAGATGATAGGGTACACCTGATCATGGACTATAAGCTAATAAGCTCAAGGAGTTTACCAAAAACTGGCAGCACTGATACCGGGCGGTATTGTTCTGTCTTGTTTTTAGGACCACCCTTGTGAATGGGTACAATAAAAGCCTTTTTCCAGTGAGTAGGAAAGCACTGTTCGTTGAGTGATCTGCGGAACAGTGTACACAATGGGGCAGCTAGCTGATCGGCACACTGTCTCATAAAAATGGGCGGTATTTTGTCGTGCCCTGCACCCTTGTTCGTGTCAATGCCCTTGAGGTACTTAAGGACTAGGCCGCTTGAAAGCTCAATGGAGCCCACATGGCTCAAATCAGGCAAAGAAGCATAAACAGGCAATAAACGGTTGTTTGGGTGAACATATACGGACAAAAAATAGTCTAAAAATACTTCACAGGCCTCTTCACCACCATTGGCAGTTTTAGCGCCATATGATAACTGTGCTGGAAGTCTATGGTCGCGGCGGAGGCCCTTAGCAAAGCGCCAAAACTATTTAGGGTCACTGACAATAGCATCTCTTGTTCTATGAATGTATGCATTCTAGCACTGCCGCTGTAGACTTTTATGACGTCTCCTGAGTAGTGAAAAGCTGTCATAATCACGAGGATTACCCGATCGTTTCCACTTGTTATGAAATTTGGCTTTTTCTGCTGACATATTTATTAGCGATTTAGAGTACCAGACCGGGTACCCCTCGGGATTTCCAAAAATAAATGGTACGTATTTTTCAATTACTGAGTGCAGAGTGCTATAGAAGTTGTCCAGCGCAGTCTCGAGCGGACATGTGCTCAAAATTGAAAACCAATCCTTTGCTGCATGTTCATTACGTATCATTGAATAATTAGCCTTTTTAAACTTATAAATCTTAATGGGAGGAGTACGCAACAGCTTTATGCCTAGGTTAGGGAGTTCAATCTCGAGGGCGGGATGATGAGGCATATCTTCGCGAGTGAATGGGTCCGGCGCTCGCACCACAGTCGCATCGCAGTCGCTAAAAACTAGTTCCAATAGTCTGTTATTACCATTCAATACATTATTATATTGAGTCCAGCCTACTAGAGAAATTTCGTCAACCAGTTGCTGCTGACTGTCATTCATAGTACCGAATGGACTCAAACCAAAACCACAAGAACGCAATCTCCATGAAATGTCGGTTAAGTTGAAATCGCCAAGCAGAAGGTAATGATCGTCCGGGCAACAATGGCGGATATAATCAGAAAGACTATCAACGAGAACGTTATGTTTCTGGCCCGATCCAGGTAAGTAGGTACAAATAATGTGTAAATCATTAGTCGAGTGGATCGAACGCGCTTTTACTGTGACGTGTACGATCTCCAGTTGGGAACCAGCGAGCGCCGGCGGTGGCGGTGCACGGCGGGCTTAGAGCTCGCGCCGCGTGAGCAGCATCACTCCCCCGCCTGAATAACTCGCCGGGCGCCGTCCGCCCCCGCCCCCCGATACATTGCGGTCCACTCGGTGGACGTCATAGCGAGGCTCGCTCACCTCTGAGTCGAACACGCCATCTAATAAGTTCGTTTCGAAAATACCAATAACATCATATGCATTCCTAAGTAAACCATGGACGAACGCCGACGTCTTCCTCCTGATGCCGCGAGAATTTTGTAAATATATTTTTATTAGGCCTTTTAAAAAAAAGATACAATGTGTTATACAATCAATTCAGAAATGAAATCAGTCGCAATACAAAGATGGGTAAAAAGAAAATACAAAGATGGGTAAAAAGGGAACCAAGGAACTAGTTGTGTGAGGTGTTGTTGTGAGAGTGTATGTGTACGGTTAATTTAGGAGCGGATAAGCCTATTTATTACCAGGGAGTAAACTATGATATCAGTGGTTCTCAAGCGTTTCAGTTCGTGGGGCTTCGCGGTCGAAGCGGGGGTTTGCTTGATCTTTTTAAGGTGTTCAGTTGTGAAAGGCTGTCGATGCGTACTGCCGGGTAATTGTCGTCTTGGCGAAGGAATATCTTGGCATTGCGTGTCCACGAATAACTCGTTGCTCGTTCATGCTTATATTCTGACTCTTACCAGGGAATCCGACGATATCAGAGGTGGTGACGCCGCGCCGCCTTCGAACTGCACTAATCACTCGTCTTTCTTTAGAGTCGAGTGCAGTTTGGCAATAATTGGTCTGGGTAGACCGCTGGTATTGCGCGTGGATATTCGCATGGCTGAGTAGACATCATCTGTCTTCAATTCGATGCCAACGGCTTTTGCAATAGAAATGACAATTGTTTGGGCCGACTCAGACTTGCGTTCAGGGACCCCGAAAATCTCGATGTTATTCTGCCGACTCCTTTGTTCCATACTGTTAACACATGCTTTCAGTTCATTCGTTGTATTGGACATTTCGCGGTTTTCAATTTTTACTTTGTCCATGTCACCCAGCATTCCCTCCAGTTTGCAAACCCGGGCCTCGAGTTTGTCGACCCGCTCCGATGTGAAGTCAGCTGATTCACTCAGTTCCTGGATTTTTGTGGTTAAGAGGTCAACTTTTGTTGTCAGCTCGGAGATTAGTTGCGACGACCTGATGACCTTATTCTCGACGAAGTCGCGGTGGCTCTTAAGTTTAGTTTTGAAATGTTGCTTTAGTAAGTAGGTGCATTCTTTTTGTTACGGTATTACACAATTATTACAATTTATAAACTAGCGGTACAGTATGAAGGCGTTTAAAAATCCGTACTAAAAAAAGACCAGTCAGGAAATTTTAACCTTTAAAACATGTTTAAAACTATTGCATTTACGAAATGATAAAAGTACCATCATAGCGTGCCGCTACTTTTATGACAATCTAAGGAAGCGTTTATATTGCAACTGACCAAAACAACATCCAGTACAATTTTTTAAGAGATGATTTATTTAATTAAGTCATAATTTTAAGTAAAAAAAATCCTTTCATCCATAAATATTAAGGTCGAATCAATGAAAACCGTCTTTTTTATATTTCAAAGCATTTTATAATATATATAAGTTACTAAAAATAATATAATTGTGTAACTTTATATAGGATGTTTTTGGTACTTTGCAAGCCCAAAACCGCAGCTTGTACTCTTAAAACTGATCAAATTTCGAAAAGAAACATGGCTCGAAATATGAAAAAATAATTTGGTCTCCCATACAAACTGCAAATCAGCTGATCGATTTTGTATGAAAAGACCAATTTTTTTTTCATATAAGACCCACAATTCTTGGGGAAAGTTGTTTAATTTTATGAGTACAAGCTGTGGTTTCGGAACAAAAACAACACCCAGTATTTTATTATTTAATGTTTACTGATTTAATAAAGACATTTAAAAACAACTTGCTTATTATTTCACCATATACCTAGTTAAAGTGTATGTACCAATGGAAGAAAGTATAATGTATTCCTAAGACTCATACAAACTAATTTGCATTTAATTTCATTTGGATTTATTTCTATAACGTCGTCAGAGACTACAAAAGGTTCTTTTACTTTAAACATGCTTAAAAACGATGACCTAATAGGTGTGTCAAATATAATATCTTTGTTTAGAAATATTTTACCATGTAGTGAATTTTTTTTTCATTACCAGAGGTCAACAAGTCTTTTAATTCAAATATATCGTCATTGTGAGTCATGAAATATTTGTCTTGTGGTCTTAAAGAAAGAACAAAGTTTTTGAAGTGAATAACACAACTATTTTTAGTACTTGTTACAAAGGGTACATTGTTCGTTGATTTTTCTGTCACCAAAGGAGTATTTCTATTTATCTCAAAAATTCTCTTAACAACTTGTGCCAGAGGTTTGTCACATTGTCTTAACATTCCGCTTGATAATGTATAATTGATTTTCAAAAGGATACGCATTAAACTGGTGTAGAGGTCCAAATTTTTTAACTTCGACCACAACATGAAGCAAATTGTGTACATTACTGGTAACATAATGAGAACCATAGAAATATTTGAACTGATCTACAAAAATTTTCAACATTTCTTTGGCGAGTGGTAGTAAACAGTATAGCATTCACTGGAACATATCGTGATAGAGCAAAATAGACACAAAAAGTGTTCAACAAAAACAAAGCGAAGAATATCAGGCAGTATGATTATGCTCAATAATAGAAAAAAATATCTAAATTCACTAGCTTTCCAAAATAGGAGACTATCTATACTTCTCACTGCCCGGTGTACATCAGACGGTAATTTACATTTTCCTAAAAATGTGTTTAGATTTTCTATATCTCGTGCACATAGCTTAGTTAAATTTGTTCCAAAATTGCCATCTCGCCACCCGACAAGAAGCCTCTTCATCACGCCCAGATCAATGAGGTGCAAAGAATCTGCTATTATAAAATGTTCTATCATATCTTTTGGCAGTTCTAATAAAGGAGAATCGTAATCCGTAAATCTTGGTTCTAAAATTTTCATCTGTTCTTGGGGAATCTTCCGTAGCAGAGAAAACTACAGTATGAGATGTATGCGAATATTCTCCCACCGTCGTGCACTTCAAACATCCGTGCAGCCCATTAAAATTACACACACCTAAAAAAGTATGATAGAAATTATTAACTAAGTATGTTAAGCCCATAACTATAAATGGAAATACCGAAAAATTTTAGTTTTAATCATGCTTAGATTTAGAGCCTTTTTCTACAGCGCTACCAGTATAAGTAGGTAAGCGTTCCATGGCGCCATTGACAATCAATTTTGGCGCTTGGCATGCTGACTTATACATGCTTATATACCTTGTAGGAAGAAGGCGTAGCGCGGAATCTATCTAACTCAACACAATCCTCTTAAGCAAGGGATAATCTTTGAAAATATATTTTTTAAATGCAGCCATCAACAAAAAACTTTACCTTTAATGAATGCCCTTGCTGGTTAATCACAAACAAAACATTTGATTTTTATAAAAACTTGTTTTCCATTTATATGAATTCCGCTACGAAGTAAGTAAGGTTTAATCTCAGTCACAAAATCTTCTAAATATTCTTCCAAAACTTTTGGTTTCCCTGTGCCATAGCAGATCCCAATAGTAAATATATTCCCCTCCACATTAGCTAATATTGGCCAAAACTCCTTTTTAGCACTCTTATATATTGGTAGACCGTCAAAATTAAAAGTTATTTGAATGCTATCGGGAATTGGCATTAAATTCTTAAGTATTTTCATTAAAGGATCAGTTATACCATTATGCCAATATTGTTCTCCTTCGATATTTTTAATAAGAATTACTTTAGGAGTTTGCAAAACTGTTCGTGGGTCTTTTGGAAGCATTACTTCAGTACTAACGTAGCCTTCATTTAATATCGACAACAAATGTTTTAAAGCAGTATGGGTTATATTATTTTCAATGGACCAGATTTTTTACTTTTTTGTTAGTGGAGTAATTTTTTCAATTTCACTAGATTTTTCTTCCTCTTCTTCTTTTTCTGACTCGCTAAGTGGTGAGGAATCGAAAAATTCAAAAAAATCTTGATTTAATGCAGATTTTTCTAATTCTTGTTCTGCGGAACCCTGTTGTTCTTCTACTCGAACTTGATTCAAATTACTCGTATTATTATGTCTATTTATGTTTTAGATTTGTAGCAAATCTTCTCTAATCGTAATAACTGGAATAAGAGAATCTAATCCGATATTGTCACCACAACTTGTTTCTTTTTTATCATTCACACAATTATTAACCGATTTCAGAAATTTATAGCTTTCCTGCCTAATCCTTTTTTACAGCACCTGTTTTCTTTTGTTTCCTCCAACTATGTAATCGTTTCATTTTAAGGCCTATTAGAGGAATATAACTTCTTCAGGCCTTTTAAACTCGTTTTTTTTAACTAATTTAGCTTACGTGCTATTACTTAACATAAAGACTTTTTGCCATTAAGTGTTATTATGATTCACACATTCTTATCCAACACCACAATTTTCTTAATGACTTTAAAGAGTGCCGGCCTAAAACAATAAGCTTTGGTAAAGTTATGATTACAGGTTAAAACTACATAAAAGAGTTTTTCAACACTTAGTGTCTTGTGTTACAACACCCTCCACAAACTCTCTTTAAAAACCAATGCCTGCGCACCCTAGTCAATATAACACCTAATGATGCATAAGACTTTTCATAGCGACAACTAAACAACAACAAGTGTTAACGAGTGTCAGTGAGCACTGTTGTGCCTATAACACCTATAACATATAAACCTATAACATCTTAACTACAGTTGCTGTAATTAGCAACCTAACTTTTTATGCTGCTTAACGTCGTTTATTACAGTTCTTATAGCACTGTTAGAGCAAAATATATTTTTTAACTCTTTTATCTACACACGTATCATAAACCCTCTTTACTGCGTATAAAAACCGCACGTTACGATCAGCATAATGTTAAACTACTTGGTAAAAACTCATTTCTTATCTGAAAAATTACACATTATGATCATAATGTGTAATTTTTCTACATATTATGACATTCAAATTTCGAACGCCGACGCCCGCCTGCCGTTCCTAGTTTGTTTGTGAAGTTGATACTGACATTCAAATTTCGAACGCCGACGCCCGCCTGCGTGAAGGTACTACAGAACAAGCTAAACAATTGCAGAGCCACAATGTCGGTCAAACATGCGGTTCCTGAACACATCAAAGAGAGCTTATGATATGTGTGTAGATAAACTAGTGTAAGTAACTGTACATAATTAGGCATTAAAACTCTCGAGTGATATTATTATGAAACTCGCCTTCGGCTCGTTTCATAAACGCACTCTCGAGTTTTAATGCCCTCCATTATGCAGCAGTCACATAAACTACTATTATAACGCTTTGAGTTAGAACTGAGATAATTATAACACAATTGAACAGGTTAAAGTTATAATGAAACCTTTAACTGACGGCAGAATGTTAGATTTCTCTCTTTTCTTGCCACTCATTATGTGTGTCATGTCCCATGAGATTGAAGATGATTTTCTGTTGCCTAATATTGTAAATTATTGATACTGTTTTGCTAGGAGCAAAATAACTATATATATTCACATAAAACATAACAAAAAAACATAGTATTTGTTTAAGAAATAAATTAAAAAGAAACCTTCTAAAAGTGATATGTATGAAAATTCTCATGTCCCAGTCCGGCATCCGTTTTTTGAAACTATTATTTTGATGAATCTCCAAGAACCTACACAGAAATTTAGGTTTTAAGCCGTATTGCCAGTCAAGAAGTTCCACATTATATTGCCTTTTTAGCGACTTGTTATAGCTTTTTATGCATAAAATGAACGAATAAACTAGTCCCAGAAAAAGTTCCAAAAATGGATTCCAGTTTTTGTTATCAATTTTAGATTTTGACGCTTGAAAGGCAAAAATTACCAAACGACACGTTGGGCGAAATTGAGTTATATACATCATTGAAATCAGAAAAAAATCTGCGTCGATTGTTCATACTCTTGTACCGCTAGAAGGACTTTTGTTGTCGCTTGGTAACTTTACAAAAAGCACATTTTCACAGTTTTCGGCGTCCAAGCGACTAAAATTTTACTGATTTTTGAATAACTTTCACTTAAATAGCAGCGATTTGAGCTCGGTAATGTACCTGCTTAGTTCAATATTAAATTATTAAGTATTCTCTCAATCGAAACTATTTGAAGCAATTAATATTAAATTTAATTTTTAGGGGCCAAATCGAGAAAGCACTCGTATATACGAATATAAAAATCAGAAACGATTCGAACGAGTTCGCAAAAAACTGGCGTTTAATGAAGTGGTACGTTTTTAATTAATTTAATTACTTGTTGCATATAGTAAAAGTGTGTGTGTTCATGTTGGTTGAAGACATTTCAGATTCTATGAGTTTGCCATCACTTCTTCAAAACACATAAAATATTACTCTGTAAAGAAGCGGCACTCACCTACACATTTTATTTTCAGGATGAGATACTTTCAGATGAAGTCCGTCAAATGACAACCTCCACAAGTACTCGTGGGACTGTTGCTGCTAACAATGATATGGATTTGACTGACCTGATAAATGATGTTCTACCTAGAGAGCAGAGTAAAGTCCCTGTAGAGGATTAGATTTAGATAAACAAGAAAGAGACAAGAACAAAGATATTTATTATTGGTGACCAACAGGCAAGAGGAGTTCAACATGCACTACAAATTCTTGTAGGACCGAGGTACTTGGTTATCTGTTTTTGGAAAGCTGGAGCAAACCTGAGTGACCTGACAAATATAGCGAAAAAGGAAATATCAGAACTGACCAAAAGTGATTTTCTGATTCTAATAGGAGGCGTTAACGAGGTCAACCCATTCGAGTTTAAGTCCCAAGCCATTATTTGGTTACATTCAAACAGGAATGTTAAAGTCATAGTTACTGAAATACCATATAACAAGAATCTCCGAGAGCGGAAACTGAACTACGAAATGAAAATAATCTGCAATCAATATGATAATGTGTCTTTTCTGGATATGGAATACAGCCGGTTTCTCCCAAGAGGGAACCACTTTACAACGAATCTGAGTAGGAATCTTCTAAGAGAGTTACTTAAAATTAATTACACTATTCTAATGAAGAACAATTCTCAGAAATTGGTCAAGTCAAGGAAAACAGTAGGGAAAAAACTGGTCGATAACTGTACTCAAACCGACTCTGAATTAGTTGTAAATAACGCAAGCATTGACAATTTAAACAGTAACAATGATAATGATGATAATGGTGATAAACATGAGAATAATGACATAACCGAAAACACTAACAATAGGAAACCTGACAAAACTATCACCAATAATACTTTTTTTCGTGTATAACACTATTACATTGATACATCAAAATATTGACGGCTTAATTAACAAATCAGACCTATTGACTGTTCACTTAAATGAATTAACTGAAGAAAACAAACAAGTGGACATAATCTGTATAACGGAACATAATATGATGCTAAGCGATGAGGTCCATTTAAATATACCAAACTTTGTGTCAGCAGCCCACTTTTCAAGACGAAATAGAAATGGCGGTTCATGCATACTAGTGAAAAAAGTCACAAATTTAAGACAATTTCCGAGGTACAAAACCTAAGCATTCTTAACGTAATTGAGGGTTGTGCCATCGAACTAACAGAACATAATATTATTATTGTATTTTTATATAGAGTACCTCCACAAAAAGAAAAAGCTAATCTTCTTGATGTATTCCTCACTAAATTAGACGATATTCTCAAACTTTTCTGCTACAAGAATAAGCGTTTAATCATCGGAGGAGATTTCAACATCGACCTTCTTAAAGAAAATGGTACTAAAAAACAAAAAACAATGACACCAACAATCCCGATGAAGCATTCAACTCATTATATAAACGATAAGAAATTTATTAAGCAAAAGATTCATGAAAATAAATACAGAGAATATAAATAAGATATTCATTCTAGTTCAAGACGTGTGGGACTGCCGCTCCATCCTCGTATAGGCCTGTGCGATTCCACCTATGGCGGGTGCCGCGGATGCACATGCTGCTAGCCCTGATGATGGCGGTTTGAATTCTTGCTCGTAGCCAGCCCATTATTGTGGCAGGGGTCCGGTTCCAGCGGTCCGCCAGTGTTTCGGCGAGGTGTTTAGTGAATGATATCATTTGTGGAGCAAAAACTCCGTCGACAGAGGTTACTAAAGGGGTGAAGGTGATGTGGCGCGTCTCGCATGGGTCGCAGTACTTCCTTTTCTTTTCTTCTTCAGCTGAACGAAGGACAGCCGCTCCCGGGCGTGATGCGTGGGAGGGAGCGTCGGTGTCTATGACACGGATATCAAATAACGCCTCCCTCTGGGCAATCCATACCCCCCGACAAGCCAAGTCTCCGCGCAGCCCAGTATCGCCTTCGGAGATGACTGGCTCTTTCGTGACGTTTCCCCAGGCTTGCTGGCACAGTTCACAGAAAAGATCCCTTATTTCGTTATGTCTGCGTGTGATAAGGCCACCTGTTTTGCAGCACAAGGCGTGGTCCACGTTGAAGTTGTCATTGCCGCAGCCGTCGCAAGTCGCAGGCATGGAGATTGGTGTGCGGTGGTATCTTATGGCCAGGGCATCTCTAAATTCGTGGGGTGATAAGTCGAAGTTGTCTTTTCCTGTCGGTATTACTGAAAGCCATGTTGATGTTTTTGTTTTCATTTTTGTCGCTATTGATCTTTCTATTGCTCTTTTCTTTTTGGATGGTAATTTTGTTAGAATGCTTTCTAGAGTTTCGTTCTCGTATGTTTCTTTTTCCTTGTTTCCTTCCTTTCTTGCGTCACGCAAAGAATTGTAGTGTTCAGCAAGGTTTATGTCTTTTATCTCGGTTAGGGCTGTTGAAAGTATTGTAGATCCTTGTTTTGAGATTTGGTATGCACGGTTTGGTGTGTTGAAGGGGTCAGAAAGGGCAAGTCCCCCTTTGTGGACTGGGAGGGTAAATAGCTGGGTTTCAAGTTTTGTGATTTCGCCTCCGATTAGTGTTGGTATGAATTTGTCGTGTAATGTGTTAGTTAAGGGTTCAAAAAGTTCTTCTGAATTTTTTAAGACACGTAGTAGGAAGGACCATTTAAACTGAGCTGCTTTAGTTAGGGCAGTGTAAGCGGCTTGAGGTGAGTTTTTGCAGATTATTGTGAGTTTCTCGATGGTAAATATCCATTCGGTTACATTCTTTTTTACGAAGTCTTCCCCTCCTGTCCCTATGTAGCCTCCTAGGAAGCGGGAGCCGGTAACTATGGAGACGTTGGTACCGGAGAACGTCTTTTCTGCGGTAGAATTGTCAGTTTCTGACACTATTAGAAATGATTTTTTACCTTGTGGTAAGTATCCGTATGCTGGGCCTGTTTTGTTTAAGTTGTCCCACCATTGTCGTAGGCTTTGGAAAGTGCCTTGCGCGGAGGAGTCATCGGCGTACCAGCATTGTGTGACTGTGTTTTCGGTTTCAAGTTTGTTAATTATTGGTAGTGTTGCAAGCACGTACAGTGGCATTGCGAGTGGGTCTCCTTGGGTTACGCCTTCTCTGCTATATAGTCTTGTATCAGAATCGCGAAATACCAATTCAGCGTGGCCATTGTAAGTATTATAAAGAAAGCGGGCGCAGTGTGGCCAGTATATTCTTGCTTGCCAGAGGGCTAGTTGTCTATTCACGGCGTTAAAAGCATTGTTCGCGTCAACGAGGAGCATTCCCCAGTTTGAACCAGGTTGGCAATCTCTTTGGAAGACATCGGTCATGGCATGAATGGCGCCTTCGATGCCACTGCCCAGTCCACTGCAGAGCTGTGACTGGCCGCATGCTTCAGTGACTTCAGAGCCTGTTGCTAAGATCATGCATTTGGATAATATTTTTCGTAGGCATTTGCCGATGCCGATAGGTCTTACGCCTGGGCATTTGTCTAAAGCAACAAGTCGGCTTGACATTAATGCTTGTATTTGGGTCCAGGGTATGGTTTCGTTGCTAAGTTTCATTGTGAGCTGCGCTACGGCTTCTCTTAAATGGGCGCTTGCTTGGCCGAAGCGGAGTAGGAAATCTCTCCAGTTTTCGGCTGTGCATCCAGTGGGGCCTCCGCCGCCGTGTAGTTTTCTCGCAACTGTTTCGACATGGTCACAAGTTATTTCGATTTCAAGGAGTGGTGGGAGTTTTGTGACGTCTTTGGGGAGAGTGAATAAAGCGGGATCTGGAGTATTAGGCGGGGGGTGCTTTTCTCTCAGCACATCACTGACGGTTTTACCGGATGGATCAACTTCAGTGTCTGGGTTTAAAACTTTGCTCGTGTCTTTTGTGAGGAGCCAGTTGAGCGCTTCCCGCGTTTTTCCATGTAGTATCAGTCGTGTGAATAATTTTGTTTCTTGGTCATTGTTGTTTTGTTTCCGGTTTCTAGTATTTCATATAGATTTATCTGCTTTGGTGGATTCCGTGATGAGTTCCTCGAAACGTTTGTCTGCCGTTTCGTTTCAACTCATTTCATGATATTTTCACACTACTGCACGATCTATGTTTTCCCATCAAAAGATTTAAGATTCATCGTCATTTAAGATTCGTGATTTCAAATCAAATTGGGTTTCCAAAGATATTAAACGGTGCTGTAAAAGAAAAAGGGAACTTCTTTGGAAATACAGGAAGCATCCCGATTCTGTCAATAGAGATTTATTTAAACAGTATTCCAAACGCTTAAAAAAGATAATGAAACTTACACGGAATTCACAAAATGACTACATTATTAAATCATCTACAAACAAATGTAAAGCGGTATGGAAAATAATTAATAAGTCCAAAATAAATGCGCCAAAAGAGTATATAAAAAGTATACGGCATGACGGGACTTCAATCACAGACCCAAAGGATATAGCACAAGCTTTCAATAATAACTTTATAGATCAATTGAAGCCCCATAATGACATGCATTCCAATAATAATAATACCTCAACTACAATTTCGAAACATAATACAATTAATGCTAATAATTCGACTAAATCTTTGATATTTAACTCAAGCAAATGTCCTTAGCTATAGCCCTTATATCTATTTTCACAAAAAGCGAAAGCAAAAGCTATTTGAAAAGGTTATTTATGACAAACTTTATCATTATCTAGAATTTAATAAAATATTGACGGATGAACAGAAGGGATTAAGAAGAAACAAAAATATTAATATGGCGGTATATGACTTTTTACACAAAATAATGAAAAATGTTGATAAAGGTACACCTGTGACATCATTATTCATGGACTTTACAAAGGCATTTGACTATGTGGATCACAACACTTTGCTAAATAAACTAAGCAGTTATGGCATTCGAGGTAATGTACAAAACCTACTTAAATCATACCTGAGCGAACGCACGCAATTAACACAAGTTAACAGAATATGTCCAAAAACAAAGACAGAGCTTGTATACAGCTCTGAAATTAGAATTATTCATTACCGTGTACCTTAAGGGAGTGTACTAGGTCCCCTGTTATTTATTATATACATTAATGATTTCCCCAAAGCCATACATCACCCAATGGTATTATTTGCTGACGACAGTACCGCAACATTTGTTGGGGAAAACCTTGACAACTATGAAATTGACATAAATAATACTTTGAAAATTATAATTGAATGGCTTGATAAAAATAATCTAATAATTCATCTTGACAAAGCTCAGCTGCAGCTTAGACAGCACTTACAGTCACGCATTGAGCTGCAAGACAAACTAAAAGATACAGATAAACGTCTCCAACTAACAACGGCTAAGATTATACATATCAAGAAGTTACAGAAAGATAAGATTATACATATTAAGAAGTTGGTGGCACGATCGGTGGGTCTCCGGAGGTCGTACTTTCTGACATCAGAAAACTGATCCAGGGATTAGGTGTGTTGGGGCTTAGCCTGAACAGCCAAAAGTGTGAGGTATACTCCTGTTCCTGTCAACTGACGCACGACATCAGCGATGACATAAATTTAGTTGTCCTAGGTGTTACCTATATAGAAAGGGCCGATTTCACGCTTCTGGGTGCCCCAATTTTCCCCGAAGGAATTCCTGGTGCCCTTCGGACAAAAATGAATATTCTGGCCGCGACTAAACCACATTTGAAAAGCTTGTCCGCCCATGTCGCGCTGACAATACTTAGGAGTTGTCTTTCTCTTGCAAGATTGACCTATACAATCAGGACAGCCCCGATTTGGTTGCACAAAGAAGCCCCTTCGCGGTATGACGCAGTTTTGAAAGACCTGTTGGAGAGCATCCTCAATGTGGAGATGTCTTCGTCGCAGTGGGTTCAGGCTGCCTTGCCCGTTCGTCATGGAGGTTTAGGTGTTCGGCGCTTACAGGACACTGAGCTTCCCGCCTTTTTGGCTTCTTCGTATGGGGTTGCGGATCTTGTAACTAACATCCTTCATTACCAAGGTGACAGTTTCATGATCCCTTTTGCGGAGGAGGCGGAGAGTCTATGGCGGGCTCGTTGTCCTGTGAGCGATATCCCGGAGCAGAAGGGTAGCCAGCGTGGCTGGGATGAGACGATGTGCACGGTGGCTCGCGACGAGCTCATCGCTGAGTGCGTGGGGCCGGAACTGGCGCGGATGCGGGCGGTTATAGAACCGGACTCAGGAGCGTGGCTTCATGCACTGCCTTCTCCACATTTGGGAACCCTCCTGGATAATGATACTTTGCGCATCTCTGTCGCTCTACGTTTGGGCTGCTCTATCTGCCAGCCGCATCATTGTGTGTGTGGCGCGTGGGTGGATGGTCTGGGCCGTCACGGTCTCCACTGCCTCAGGAGCGCCGGTAGGTTTTCGCGGCACCATGCTATAAACGACATTGTCCGGAGGGCGCTGATCTCGGCCAACATTCCGTGCGTGCTGGAGCCTCCCGGTCTGTCCCGCTCCGATGGGAAGCGGCCAGACGGCCTTACTTTGGTTCCGTGGGAGAGAGGGCGCTCTCTCCTATGGGACGCGACTTGTGTCTGCACCTATGCAGCGTCACATGTAGCTTTGACTACCGCTTCCGCTGGCGCTGCAGCAGAATCTGCTGCAAGGCGCAAGCGCACTAAATATGCCGCTCTAATGGGGAGTTACATTTTTGTACCTTTGGCTGTGGAGACGACCGGTGTTTGGGGGACATGTGGCAAAGTTTTTATAAGGGAGTTGGGGCGCCGTCTCCGTGAAGGGGGTTATGACTACCGCTCCGGGGCATTCCTTATGCAGAGGATTTCCTTAGCAGTGCAGCGGGGCAATGCCGCTAGTGTCATGGGGACCTTTGGTAGGGAAGTGTCCCAGGGTGGGATTATTTAGTTAAGTTATAGCCGTTAGCTGTATACTTATCTTATTTTAGTTTAGCAAGTGTTTAAGTTTAGTATTAAGTAATTGACGAAGCTTCCTGCAGATAAATCGAATCGTAAATTATGTTTTGAACAATTGAATTTATTTAATAAATGTATGGAGTTAAGTTGTTAAGTTCAACATGTAAGAACAAAAACAAATACTTTATACATAAACTTAAGTACTCATTATGTTTTCTCTTCTAAATTTTATTATTGTAATAAAAAGTTGTTTTTCATTACAATCACTTCGCATTTTATTTTATTTTTGTCGTGCGTATGACGCTTTTTCCACAATGTGATAACACAATCTACCATACTAAACACATAGAGCAAAACAAAGGAGCCGTAAACGAGATGCGTTTATACAAGTCGCAATCTGCGTCTCGCTTCCAAAACTTTATCAGAATTGTTTTAAGAGCTCATGGTTACAGCCCATGTTTAGTATGGGAGATTTATTTAATCACACTGATCGTCTAAAAAGCGCCTTAGTAAAAGTTCGAATTTAGCGCTTTATTGACGCGTTTGAGCCGATTTAGCGCTTTAATGGCTCGTGAATATATTCGAATCTAGCGCTTAGTGCTTAATCCTGTAATCCCTCATCAGGGACATAGGGCTCGAAGAAGAGATTTCCACTTCTCACGATCTTGTGCGGCAGTTTCCAGGTCCTTTCAGTCGAGCCCAGTTGATGCAGCCTCTTTTTCAACTGAGCGCCTCCAGGTGACAAGGGGGCGGCCCGGCCTTCTTTTCCCATACGCTTGCCACGTTAACCCTTGTTTGGACAGATGATTATCTGGTCTTCTCAAGGCATGTCCATTCCAGCGCCATTTCCTCATTAGGATCTCCTTGTCAATGGGTTTTTGGTCAATCATCTCCCACAGCCTTGCATTTGAGATGGTTCGTGGCCAGCAAATCCCTAGTATCCGCCGTAAACATTTGTTCACGAAGACCTGTAGCTTGCTGGTTACTTCATTTTTGACGAGCCATGTCTCGCATCCGTATAGGAGGACTGACTTGACATTGGGAGTTGGATACTCTGATCTTTGTACGCCGAGTGATTATGGAAGACGTCCAAACAGGTTTCAACTGCGCATACGCGGCTCTAGCCTTGTTGATGCGCGCCTCTACATCCGCCTCCGCTCCCCCCAGTGGGTCCACGACGCTCCCCAGGTAGGTAAAGCGCTGCACTTGTTCGACCACCTCGCCATTGACATAAATGGGTGCTGCATCAGAGGTGTTTAGCCGCATGTCATTGGTCTTGCTACAGTTGATGCGCAGCCCTTCTTTAGCAGCTTCGTTTGTGAGGTCGTCGGTCTTGGACTGTAGTTGGTCACGGGATGTGGCGAGCAGACAGAGATCGTCTGCGAAGTCTATGTCCTCGAGGGACTTACTTTGCAACCATGGCAGACCTCTCCCTTCTTTACTGGTTACTCTACGCATCACATCATCCAAGACAATCAGGAACAGCAGCGGCGACAACAAACAGCCTTGTTTGACTCCGGCGGTGACTGTTATCGGGTCGGTTAGCAGGCCCAGGTGCAACACTCGGCAAGAGGAACCCTCATAAAGGCACTTGATAATATCTATAACCTTGACCGGTATACCTCTTCTCTTGAGAATTCGCCAGATACGTCTAGTATCTGGCGATTTCTCAACATTACAACAGATCGAAAGCTTTTTCGAAGTCTACAAACAGAGTATAAAGTTCGTTTCGCATTTCATTGCACTGTTCTAGTATCATTCGCAATACGTTAATCTGGTCTGTGCAAGATCTTCCCGCTCTAAATCCGCTCTGTTCATCCCTCAGCGTACAGTCAACCGCGATCGTCATTCTGTCTAACAAGACTTTACAAAGAATCTTGTAGCATACTGGCAACAAGTTAATTCCGCGCCAGCTGGAGCATTGAGACAGGTCTCCCTTCTTTGGCAATTTGATAATAATACCCTCTTTCCAGCTGACAGGCACTCGGCCTGTTTCCCATATGGCCGTCATTAGGGGCAACAGTATCGGGGTCACCGTTTACGTAAGTAAAATTTCAACGTTATTTTTATTTTACATTATTGTTTGTATGCTTTTTATTAACTTTTCCTGTATATTTTATTGTGTCCATTGCATTATCTAAAGGATAGTCATCTTTGAGCCATTTTTAACAAGTATTTCATAGAAATATGTTTTTATAATTACAAATTATCTTCTTTCAGCATGTCTTACGAAAATGAACAGCGTCGCCTCGAGGCTATTCTACAGGAAGAATTGCCACCTCATGAGGACACACATACTGAATGTGAATCTGGAAGTGATGGTGAACCAGTAAATCTCGCCCCAGATCAAACATCCCATTCGGAGAGCGAGGAGGACTTGAGCGACCGAGAATCTTCAGGTAACAGCAACTCCTTGTTTTACGTGGGAAAGGACAAATGTACAAAATGGAGTAAGGAGCCTCTTCGTCAATCTGTTCGTGCTATAAGTTTCAATGTCATAACTCAATTGGGCCATTCCGTGAAAATTTTCGTGCATGCAAAAGACATCGTCACAACACTTTTGGAACAATTTTAAGTGAACTACCGTATCTCGATCTTTATTGACTTATATAAGTAATAAGAGGTATTCATTAGCTTTAAAGTAAACGTATGACACAAGGAATAGTTATTACATTTAATTAATTATAAATCAAAGTAGGCAACAAAAAGAGGCATTCTAGCGTGTCACAAGTCATCTCGTGATTTTCAAGAAACGATATTTCACAGATTTTTATGCTGAGCCTTATGTTAAGTGTATATTTTTGAAGACTTTAACGCCTCGATTAATTAAGAGAGTAATTTCTTTACGTAATCGTACTTTGATACAACAAAATACTCTAAAATATCTTTAACCTAATTATGATCAAGATGGACAGTCCACTTTTGTAACGGAAATTTTAACTGCCTCTGAATTATAAACTACCACACTACCCTTTTTTTTTGGTTCCTGGCAACATTAACAGCAAAAATCGGCCATATTTTTTGATCATTCACCATTCAGTAGTGAAAAACCGACGCTGAGTCAAGTTGCAGCAAGCATGGTCCATAATCCAGTCCACATTTAGTCACGGCTTTTACAAGAAACCGGTAAGTTTTTTAAAGATTTGGTTAATAAGTTTATGATCGGTATTTGTCTTAGTACAGAATAAACGTAAGATATCCGATCAAGACACAAATAGTAATTACTTGATTACTAAATACTTCTAGCAAAGTGGGAGCTCGTCACGTCCATTTAGTGGCGTGGCATATTAGTGGAACTATTTTAGTGACTAAATGGACACATAAGGTGTTGGTTCATAGCAGAGTTATTTTTAGTCAATTACTTTTAAACATTATTGGCGTTATTTAAAAAAAACGCCAATAATACATTTTTGCGGTTAAACAATCGCTAAACCATAGTTTATTTTTTTGAAATCACAAGGTTCTATACTACTAATGGCCTGTTCCAAACTATGTCTGACAGATTCATCTGTCAATTTACACACTTATTTTATTATTTCTGCTCAATAGGGCTTGTCTGTTCAACAGTGATTTGTTTGGAAGGGTGATGCCCGATCTCCCCAAATTCTCTACAATGATATTTCATACATTTATTCCTAATCTGCCCAAAATATAAAGCTAAATTATTTGTAAATTTTTGCATTCCATGTCAACTTTTGCCTCAAAAGGGTATATGATTTAGTTTCTACGTTTTCCTGTTACTCTCAAGCCATTCGTCACGATTATGACCTTACGCATTGTTTTGCCTGCTGAATAGGCTTACATGAATCAGGAAAGGACGTTCTGTAGAAACTAATTTAGTATCCTATATATCGGACTTGTCATCAAAAGTTGATAAGGGACTACAAGTGGACGCCATCTACACAGATTTCAGCAGTGCATTTGACAAGGTGGATCACTCACTCCTACTCACCAAACTGGAGTCCCTCGGTGTACACGGATCACTTCTCGAATGGTTTTCATCCTACCTAGCAATGAGACCACAAGTGGTAGCCGTGAACGGCTACGAGTCGCATGTGTACTGTGCCACATCCGGCGTGCCTCAAGGATCGCACCTCGGCCCGGTTCTCTTCCTCATCTTCATCAATGATGTTACATCGCATATGGAAAATTGCAAGTGCTCTCTCTTTGCCGATGATCTCAAACTTTACAGAGTGGTAAACAACAGCAACGACACCGCCATGGTTCAACGTGACCTAGACCGACTGTTGCAATGGTGTACTGACAATGGAATGAGTCTCAATGCCAAAAAATGTTACCATATAAAATTCACTCGGAAAATTAAGCCTGTCGAGTCAGTTTACACAATCAACGGTGTTCGTCTGCAAGAGGTAAAGGAAATACGTGACTTGGGAGTCCTTATAGACAGCCAGCTAACTTTTATCCCTCATGTCGATGCGATTTCTAAAAAAGCGGCTCAGATGCTTGGCTTTATGAGGCGAAACGCAGCTGGATTCAAAAGAGTCAGTACCAAAATTCTTTTGTACAACGCGCTGGTCAGAAGTCATTTGGAATTTGCAAGTTCAGCTTGGAACCCTACGTACTGTATACACTCACAACGCATCGAAAGTTTGCAGCGAACGTTCACCAGGGCCCTTGCTTACAAAGCCCGGGGGATTTCCCACAGATGCCCTTATGATCAGCGCTTAGCCTTCTTCGAGATGCAATCGCTGTACTGTCGCCGGAAAGCTCATGACCTGGTATTCTTGTACAAATTAGTTAATGGCCTAATAGACTGTAATGATTTGCTTGGTGCGGTGCAGCTTTCAGTCCCTTACAATGTACCACGGAACCCAATCACCAAAACGTTCACCTTACCGCGATGCAGGACCAACTTGGGCCAGCACTCGCCACTACCAAGAATGTTTCATTCATACAATATGTTGTGCGCTCAGAACGATATAGATATTTTCCACGACACCCAACCTAAATTTAAATCAAAAATAACCACATAGTTAATAAGCAATCTCAATTTCTATTGTATCAATCCCAATTCCCAATTCCTAATGTATTATATTGTATTGTATAAGCCTATTTTTTAAATTTAATATTAATTATCTTAACGTTGTTGCGTGATCAAACTGTAAATGTTGTGCATGTCTATAAAAGAAATATATATCAGAATTTGTCATTAACTTGTAAATCAATTAAGTGTAAAAATATGTATTTTGTTGATGTGTCTAATAATAAATAAAATAAAAAATAAAAATACATGCAAAGATGCTTGCATGGCGTAACAATTACATTGTTTTTTTTGGACTTCAGTGATGGCTTTGACACTTGCTGAACGTGCCAAACGTTACAGAGATAAACTCAAGAAAAACGCTGAGAAATACGAAGAACAAAGAAAAAAACAAATCGAAAGAGTGAAAAAGGGACAAAAGATAATAAGAGAAATAAGCAATCCACAAAAATATGAAAGAAGAAAAATTTGGCGGGAGCAGAAAAAGAAGCAAAGGAATGCAAAAAAACAAGCAGAGCAAGTCGAAGCGGTTAAAGAACCCTGTCAAAGTTCTAGTAGACCCATTAACTACAAATACAAAAAACTTATTGAAGAGTATAACACAGCTTTAAAGCAGATAAAAAAGCTACGAACCACAAATCAATGCCTTAGAAAAAAAATAAGTCGAACTAATGAGAGACATGAAAGAGAAACCAAAGAAAACACAGAAGAGACTAACAAACTAAAAGCTCGACACGAAATTTTAGAAATGGCTCTAGGTCAAAGATACAAAGAATGTAAAACACATGATCAAAAAAAGATTTTGCGTTCAATCGCTACGGTCAATGTTGCATTAAAATAAAAAGAGGCCAAAAAGATTATTTCGAAAGGTTTGGGGCTAAAAAGTACCATAAGAGTTAGCCAGAAAATAAATGTGTTAGCAATAAAATAAGAGAAGAGTTAGACGCCTTTTACAACCGAGACGAAATAAGCAGATCGACGTCCGGTAAACGTGAGTGCAAAGCAAAAAACAAGACAAAGATGCAAATAAGGTATCTCACCGACACTTTACACAACCTCTACCAAATATATAAAGAAGAAGGGGGAAAATATAGTTTTGATACGTTTTGTAAGTACAGGCCATTCTATATCTTGTCACCAACACGTGCTTCACGAGACACATGCCTTTGCGTGAAACATAGCAATTTCGAATGCTTAGTAACAGCTCTGAAAAAATACACTGGTTCTACCATACAGTTGAAAAGCACAAAAGAAATTTTAAAACTTATTTCATGTGACTTAAAATCACAAAGATGCATGTACAACGCGTGTGGCACATGCAAAGACAATGCAATTGATTTCGAAGGTGATAAAAACACCGAAGTTGAATGGTGGCAGTGGGCGCGCGCAAAAAAAACCTATAAGAAGAACGATGAAGATCTGACAACTAATATAACAACAAAATATAAAAGAGTAGGAACACTAAAACAACTCATAGACGAGTTTCAAAAACGACTGCGTTTATTCAAAAAGCACTTCTTCAACCACCAGAAACAGCAACGCCAATATAGAATGTGCATTGAAAATTTGAAACCCGAGGAATGCGCGATATTGATCGACTTTTCGGAAAACTATGACTGCAAGATGGCACAAGAGATTCAGTCGCTACATTTCGGTGGGTCCAAAAATTCGATTACTCTTCATACAGGTATGATTTTCCTGGAAAACAAATGTCAATCATTTGTAACGTTTTCAGACTGTAATTGCCATGAACCACATGCTATTTGGGCACATCTTATCCCAATTATCAAATTGGCGAAACAAATCTCCCCGAATCTGTCGGTAATTCACTTTTTCTCGGATGGCCCAAGCAGCCAATATCGGCAAAAGAAAAACTTCTTCCTGCTCAACGTATTTACAGGACACCTCAAGCTTACCATGACCACATGGTCGTTTTCAGAAAGTGGTCATAGGAAAGGGGTGGCCGATGGCATTGGGGGGGCTACAAAGAGAGCTCTTGATCGGCGGGTGTATTATGGAAATGACATCATGAATGCTACTGATGTACTCAACTATTTGAAAGCGAGCAAGAGCTCCATAAAGGCATTTGTCATACCTGACTCACATATAGAATCCGTAAAAAATCTAACACCGAACAACCTTAAACCAGTTACAGGTACGATGCAAATCCACCAAGTTATATCAAAAAAACTAAACTAAATTCAACACCGACAGTTAAGTTGTTTTTGTGAGAGAGAACATTGTGGCTGCTTAAGCCCAATAAGGCATTACTTTCTGAAAAATGTAACGCTGGCGTCTGACTCAGGAAATACTGCACAAAGTATTACTAACTTGACTGAAAAGCCGAGCGACCTAGCTCCTGATGCGCTGATCATACACAAAGCTGACCTTTGTCATGAACACGACATTCCTGGAATAATAGTCTCCGATATACCTGAAGATACTTACCTGACTGAAGAAACAAGCAGTGACCCAGCTCCTGATGTGTTGAATATATACAGAATTCCGAGCGACCTAGCTGCTGATGCGCTGATAATACACAAAGCTGACCTTTGTCATGAACACGAGATTCCTGGAATAATAGTCTCCGATATCCCTGAAGATACTTACCTGACTGAAGAAACAAGCAGTGACCCAGCTCCTGATGTGTTTAATATCAGAACGACCTCCGACTTCCCTGAAAATTCACAAAATATTAATCCACGTAAACGAATAAAAGTTTTAGCTGATATAAGCTTTCCTCCCGAAAGAGTAGTAAAAAAAAAGTCAAATAAACCACTAAAACCTATTATCGTAAGCCGCATAAATAAAAGAACATTTTTCTGCACCCTTTGCAAGTCGCGCAAAGTATTTAACCTCAACGAAATGATTACTTGTGTTACCTGTAAGACATGGAATTGCATAGCGTGTTGTGGTCCAATTCACTTTGAACCATATGTGTGTGCTGATTGTTTGAAAAGGAATATTTTGTGTCTGTGCCTTCGCTTGACCCTTACGAGATAACCTCTTGCTTACCACACCACATCAGTCGTGCAAACAGCTCCCATTCGGCGCGCGGTGGCACGTTCGCAACTGTCTCGCTCGCACTCACCGCCCGCCGCCCGCTCGCGCCAGCTAAACCGCCTGCGCTTCAGTACGCTTTTGTTACCACACGGCAACGGGCGTGCGCATGCTCCCGCCCCACACTACATTACGCTACGATCCTACGACGATTTTATTGTGTTTTCTAGTGAATTTGAAAGTGTTCTACCTATTGGTGGAGTGTTGAATCTATTGGATTTATGGATTATGTTCCTCAGGTATGTACCTACTTGATAAGTTCTTTGTTAAATGCATAGGTATTTGTAAATTATTAAACATGATTTAACGTGATTCGAGCGTAGCTACCTCAATCACTTAGCATAATATTGAGTGCCTATTCTCATTATTATGTTTAGGTTTCGGGGACTGCAGTCCATGTACTCAGTCTTCGTAAATGACCTTTCTGGCTCGTTGCTAACCGTACGGTTACTTCGAGCTGTCCAAGCCATAGAGGTTAAATTACTTATACCTCTAAGGCTCGATTTTCGGACGGTGGCGTCTCGATTTTCGAGCCGTGACGGTTCATTTCTCGAGCCTAGAAGGCTCGAGTTTTGAGCCTTGGCGGCTCGATTTTTGAGCCGCGACGACTCGATTTTCGAACCTCGACGGCTCGATTTTCGAGACTCGATGGCTGGATTTTCGAACCTTGGCGGCTCGTTTATATTTAAAACCCTAGGTTTATAATTTAACTGATGCCTCAATTCTTGAGCATACAGGCTATAATATTTTTTTTTTTTGGAGGGTAGCCTAGCAAGCAACATCTTAAAAATTAACTCCCGATTTTAAATTCATTTTAATATTAGTTTAACAATAATTTAATGTTAATTATTATAAAATAAAACTAGGCCTGAACCCCCAACAACACTGAGTTTATAATAAACAATCTTATAAACATACCTGGATTCTAAACTCACTTCACAATGGACCTCTACACAAAGTTGAACAACAACATGGAGAAGATTGCCACCACTTTCAACACAAGGATGTCTCAATATGAGAAGGAGCTTCGGGAGGCTGCCACCATGTCCTCGTCCAGCAGCCAACTTGATATCAACACCATCGCCAGTGAATTTGTTGAGTTCAAGGCGTTCACCTGGAACTGCCTTGACTTGCTGCGCTCTCAGATGGAGTTGCTGCTTGCTGGCCAGGACCGTCTTGAGATGGCATCCAGGCGGAAGGTGCTCCTTCTTCATGGACTCCCCGAAGAAGTGAAGGAGCAGGCCATTGACATTGTGCGTGTAGTACTGTCCGACAAAATGAAGTTGTCCCCCGAGTGTGTGTCCAACATTCATGTAGTGCACAGACTGGGATCTACCAAGAAGCCTTCTAATCCCCGTCCTATACTGGTGAGGTTCTCAAACATCAGTGCTCGATCAGAGGCCTGGAAAGCCAAGACAGCTTTGAAGGGAACTGGATTCACAATGTCTGAGTTCCTTACAAAATCCAGGCACGAGGTGTTTGTGGCTGCGCGTACACTTCGGTATGCTGAATTGCTGGACAACTGAGGGCAGAATCGTATTGCTGCTTCCTGACAAGTCCAGACAGAAGGTGGAGAGTATGTCGGAGCTTCAGGTTATAACTGCCAAGTTCCCTCCTTCTGCTCTGCCTATGCCCAAACCAGACAACATCCCTGCCCCGAAACCGGCGGCGGTTGCTGCAGGGGCGGTAGCGGCTTCTTCGGTGCCTGCCCCTGGCAAGCGTCTACCCAGCTCCAGGCGCGCTGGTCCAACGGGAGTCAAGAAGTAGAAGACTCGTACTCATGATATTCTCTATTTTTTCCGTGTTCTCGCAAGTTGGACGGGTAATACATCTCCTTTTCACTTTTACTCGGTAGGTAGGTAGTCTAAAATATTCCTTAGCCTTCTTTTCTTAGCATGTTTTGGTTTTGTTTCGCAATCGAATCTACTAAAAAATTTGTACAACTACATGCATGTCGTGTCAATCAAGCAAGCTAGTTCCCAACCAAGCCCAACATTGTTCCATCGTTTGTCCAACGTTGCGCTGCCACGGCCTAATTTTTACATTTAGCCGTAGTAGGGAAGGTGTATTATTGGAATGCTGGGTGTGTTCATGTAAATTATGTTTTGTGTTTTATACCTACTGTGTTTCGTCTATTTTACTTTTTATTTGTAAGTCCAGGTTATGTTTTTCATTTCAATGTTTGTAAGTTTGTATTAGTTTGTCAAATTTCTTTCCCAGCAAGCTCAGTGTTCGACTGGGTTCAGGCAAATTTATTTCTTTTGTTTTAAATAAGTATTGTGTTTACTTATTTTATTTTATTTATTTCCATATTTGTATTTATTATATTATATCTAGTTTATGGATACCTACAACTTTGGTGACAGCTTCTTCTCTTGTTCTAATAGTGATGTTTCCGTTAGTGCGGGAAGTGTAGGGTCATCAGCGGATGACTCACTGCCTTTTAACTTAAAGCGGGTGTTTTCTAATCTTGATACAAACTTCAACGTTGTCCATATTAATGCACAAAGCATTCACACCAGCTATGCTGACCTCCTTGTAACTTTTAGCGATCAGAACATACATGGTATTCTTGTTTCGGAATCTTTTCTTAAACCTTCACTTCCTTCTTCCATGTATGCTCTGCCAGGCTTCAGTCTCTATCGGAACGATAGGACGGGCAAGGCTGATGGTGGTGTAGCCATATACCTACGTACCGACATTCCATGCAAAGTCATCAGCCAGTCGCCAAGCCTGTACTCTGGTACCGCTGAACACCTGTTCTTGGAGATTTGCTTGCGTCAAAATAAAGTCCTCCTGGGTGTCTATTATAGCCCCTCTCTTCGCATTGACTATTTTAGCTCATTTGAAACCCTCCTCAATGATCTGACTCCTCTTTATAGCGACACCCTAATTCTCGGAGACTTTAACACTTGCCTTCTCAAAAATAACGGTCGCTCAGCAAAGCTGAAATCTCTTGTTAGTTCTTTAAACTTACACATCCTTCCCCTGGGTGCCACCCACTTTCAACCACACTGCACCCCTTCTCTTCTCGATCTGATGATTACTTCTAACATATCCAAGGTTGCTGTGCATGGCCAACTTAATGCCCCCTTCTCCTATCATGATTTGATTTACCTTTCAATCAAGTTAAGGCCTCTCAAGCGCGCAGCTAAATTCCTTGACATACGTAGCTTCAAGGGCATGGATCTTAACTCCCTTAAATCAGATGCCGCCTCTGTTGACTGGTCCCCTGTCGTTGATAGCGAGGCCGTTGAAGACAAAGTCCGGAACTTTAACTCTGTTGTCCTGAGCTTGTTTGATAAGCACGCTCCGGTCAAGAGGGTTAAGGTTAAGCACCTACCTGCGCCGTGGCTTACTGACACCATCAAGGGTCTGATGGCCAAGAGAAACCGTGCCAAGAGGAGATATAAGTTGGTTCCGACTGACGAGAACATTTTAATTTTCAAACGCCTCCGCAATCTTTGCACTCGTCGGTGTCGTAATGCCAAACGTCGTCACATCTACGAGTGTATTGAGAGCTATACTCCAGCACAGGTTTGGAAATTCCTGAAGACTCTTGGTGTAGGTAAGTCCCAGGACTTGGCTGCTGGAAATGTCGACCTTAACGGTCTCAACTATTTCTTTGCCATCCCCCCTGTCGTGATGGACCCCCTCGTTAAGGAAGCCACCCTTCGTAACCTACGGTCCATGACCACAGCCCACAGTTCACCCTTTAACTTTAACCATGTCGGAATCGGCGCAGTAAGGAGGGCAATATTAGCGATCTCTTCAAAGGCCATAGGTGAGGACAAGATCTGTTATCAGATGATAACCACCATCATCGATGAGCTATTACCTATCATCACCCACATAATGAATGTGTCGCTTGAACAATCTTGCTTCCCCAATCAGTGGAAACAGGCACTTGTGCTTCCCCTACCTAAAACGTCTAATCCCGTCGCCTTTAAAGAATTCCGTCCCATATCTATTCTGCCTATCCTCTCTAAAGTCCTGGAATCAATTGTTCACATCCAGCTCTCCTCCTACCTTTCCTCAAATAACTTATTAAATCCCCATCAATCAGGTTTCAGGCCGGGTCACAGCACTACCACGGCTCTGCTTAAAGTCACTGACGATATTCAATGGGCAATGGATAAGAAGCAGCTTACGGTCCTTACACTGCTTGATTTCAGTAGCGCCTTCAACTGCGTCGATTTCGATATCCTGGTTGAAATTCTAAAGTCGCTTAAAGTCTCCTCGCACTCGGCTCGCTGGTTTGACTCCTACCTGAGAGACCGCCAGCAGCGCATTAAGTCTGAGGAGATCTCCACGGATTGGTGTGAGCTCTCCACGGGTGTCCCGCAGGGTGGTATCCTTTCTCCTCTCCTCTTCTCAGTATTCATAAACTCCATATCTGACGTTCTTAGTTCTTCTTATCATCTCTACGCAGATGACCTCCAAATATATCGGCACTTCTCTCCGTGTGATGTGAATCTGACTGTAGAGGCGTAGAATGCTGACCTCGACAACATCAGGAAATGGGCTAGTTCATATGGGCTGCAAGTCAACCCGGGAAAATCTCAAGCCATGATTATGGGTACACGGCATTCGCTTAACTTGCTACAGAATTCGCCCGTCGATCCTGTATTGTATGATGGTACCATAATTAATTACAGTGAGAAAGCTAAGAATCTTGGGGTTATATTTGACAACTTGCTGTCCTGGTCGCCCCATGTTTGTGAGGTCAGCAGACGAGTCTTTGCGTCATTTCACTCCCTCCGAAGATTGCAGTACTTCCTGCCACGGCAGACTAAAATCACTCTTGCTCAGTCCCTTCTACTACCTTTAATAGACTATGCGGATGTTTGTTGGGTCAGCGCGAACGAAGAACAACTGAACAAACTCGAACGACTTCAAAATCTCGGGATTCGGTTTATCTACGGGTTGCGCAAGTATGACCATGTCTCCCAGTATCGCAAGGAGCTGGAGTGGCTTCCGATCCGTCTTCGCCGTGACATGCACATTCTCTCCTATCTGTTTAATATTTTGCGAAATCCCCGATACCCCACATATCTACGCCAACGTTTTGACTTTCTTTTCCCCAGGGATAGCAATCCGAGATCCCACAAGGTGTCTCTCCTTTCAACTCCTCGGCATAACACTGCCGCTTACGAACACTCGTTTAGGTTAAGGGCAATCCGACTGTGGAACGCACTTCCCTGCGCTATTAGGGAAAGTCCCTCAATTTTCACTTTTAAGAAAAGATTGAAAGTGCATTTCCTTTCTCTTCCGTAAATGGTACCATATTTATGTAGGTATATGTATGATTTATTATAGTTTATGTATGTTCATGCTATACATTATATTTTATGTAGTGGAAGTATATATATATATATATATATATATACTTTTTATTTTATATTTGGTATAGTTTATATATATTTTGAAAGTTATTTGCGTCCGTATGTATAGTGTTATTGCGAACTAGGACTTTCCAGTATAATTAACTCTCCTGTCCTGCCTAGGTTTGCTGGAAGAAATCTCTTTTTAGAGATAAGCTCGCCTTTGCTTATTACATTACTTTTAATTGTCTGTAACTTTATATTATCTATGCAATAAAGAATAAAGAATAAAGAATAACTTCCGTGGGGCGATTTTCAATCCCTCATTACCTTTTATATTTTGATGTACGGAAGTAACAACACAAATTTTTGTTGTTTAGATGGCGACTTCATCAGGATTCAAGACGCTCCGTGAGCTCTACGAAGATCCATCCGAAGATGAAATCCTGGCCGGGTTGAAGGTAGCAGCGGCAAGCTTTCTTCCCGAGGGTTGGGAAAATTGGAAGGTGCGTGAAGATATCACTGTAGATTTGGATCCTGCTTTACTCAACAAGTTGCGATTCTGTTTGCCAGCAGTAGCTATCGCGAAAGCCTTTGACCCAGATGCAAATGACCTTAAGGAAAGAACTTATCGGGATATGAAAGTAAAAATGCTCAATTGGTCATTCTGTCGCGGCCTCATTATAGGTCCCCCTTCTCTAGCCATGCACATAAGAGGGTCGGCTCTACATAATGAGCTGATCATTCAAGCCTCGAATGGCGTAAAAGGAGCTCTAATGACTCGAAAGGAGGCCTCGAGATCTTTAGGAGGCCAGACTTCGGAAGCTGAAACGGAGGATTCTGCTCCTATCCATAAGCGTAAATCCAGTGCTGCTCGACTTGAAGCTTTGGAACAAGAGTCTAAGGCTACCAGATCTCTCTTACAAGATATTCTTAATCGAATGGACGGTCGACATGACGACTTAAGTTCAGGGCAAGAAGAAGAGAGGGGGAGTGATGAAGACAGTGATGAGGACCCCGTGTTACCGTGGCCACACCTGGCTGATAAATCTCAAGAGCAAAGTGATTTTCTTATGGACTTTGCGCCAAGAACGAAGGAACAAGAGCCATCTATCCCAGAACCTGATCCTCAAATCAAGGCACAAGGCATAGCCTGCCAACGTCTCGGGCACGAAGCATGGTACAAAATCCGGTATTCTGATGTTCAGAAGAAATTACATGCTGCTCCAGTCTTTGGAGCATTGCGTATTAATCAGCTTAAGCAGTTAGCTACCTCAAGCCCCCTCTCAGATTTACAAGAGAAAACAGAAGGCTCTTACGGCACTATAACTCATGGTTTAATATTGCAACGGGCAGCTTTCAGTCAATCATTGGCTAAAATTGCTGAACAGTGCCCATCGGCGTTAAAAGCTATAAGTTCTGAAGGACTACCTAGTCCTGAGTCTGAATTCCGTCAGATCTCAGACCACCTATTACAATACGTTTGTGGAAAAAGGGCTGAAGCCATAGAATGTAGGCGTAAAACTTTGGCGTCTTTAAGTGACAAAAATATTGCCTTTTCACTTGAGAAGATACCTCCTTCGGAAAAACATCTGTTCGATGAAAAGAAGTTGGAAGAGCTGTCCAAGTTACCGTCATCAAGTTTTGAAGCATTTAAGGCCAGAAGACAGTTCAGGAAGAGATATAACCCAGGCACAAAAGATAAAATGTCAGCATCGGCTCCCAAAAAGCAAATGTTCGTTCTTATGATCGCAAAAATCTGGTTACAAAGAAAACGTCCCAAAAAGATCGTCGGCCCCGAGCGGGACGGCAGTTTTGACTATCGCCGATCTTGGAAAGCGGGCCAACTCAAAGATTTCGTCGCCAACTCAAAGTATGATAACAGGCTACACTATCCCGTTTGTCAAAAAGCCACCAAGTATCCCCTTTTCAACAGAATACTGCAACAGAATGCAAACCACAATCAGCAAAGAGATGTCCCTAGAAATTACAAAAATGATAGACTCAGGGGTTTTGAAGAAGGTACCTCAATCTTCAGTCTCTGGTCTCGTTTCTAAGATGTTCTTAGTTCCAAAAGGGGATGGTTCCAATCGCCCAATTTTCGATCTGAGAAGTCTAAACGAATATTTAAACCCCAAAAAGTTCAACCTCATCAGTCACTTCACCATCCCAGACTTCATTCAGGAAAAAGACTTCATGGTCAAGCTAGATCTCTCACAAGCTTACTTCCACGTCCCTATAATAAAACATCATCAGCGCTATCTAGCTGTCTATTATCAAAGCCAGTTGTACAAGATGACATGTTTGCCCTTTGGCCTTTCGACCGCTCCAATCGCTTTTGCCAGAATTTCAAACTGGTTAGCAAGTCAACTCCGCCAAAGAGGCATGAGAATCATCGTCTATTTAGACGACTTCCTGTTAGTGAATCAAGATTCTCAGTGTCTGAAGGACGATGCAAAAAACGCAGTGGAATTCCTGACGAATCTAGTTTGGAAAATAAACTTTGCAAAATCCGCATTAGAACCATCACAAGACGTAGAGTTTCTCGGAATAGGTTGGAACACGAAATCCGGAAGAAAGTATGGCTGCAAAAAAAGATAGACGCCTTGACAAAGGAACTCTCAGGACTCATCAGCTCCGGAATGTGGAGTTGGCAGCAAGCGATGTCAATTCTAGGAAGTCTGAATTTCATAGCATTTGTTGTTCCTCTGGGCCGTTTACACTGTCGCCAACTTCAGATCTCCGCAAAACTTCTACCGGAGACATCACCCAAGGCAAAATTTCATATACCCCAAAGAGCGATGGATCTGAATTGGTGGTTGAAAAATCTGCATCGGCAGTCGGATATATTCACTCCCCCAGCAGACGTGTTCCTCTCCACGGATGCTTCCGATACAGGATGGGGAGCACACATTTTCAACGAAACAATTTCCGGTACTTGGACAAGAGAACAAACCTCGTGGCATATCAATCGAAAAGAACTGCACGCTGTATGCGAGACAATAAATTCACTGAAACGAACTCTGAGAAACCGTACAGTCCTAATTCAGTCCGACAACCGGACCGTTATCGCATACGTGAGGAATCAAGGCGGAACAAAATCACGAGTTCTGTTGATGATGGTAGAAAACTTGCTATGCTTAGCGGAAAGGTACAACATTCGAATTCTTATAAGATATATTTCCGGAATTTACAACAACGTTGCAGACCATCTGTCCCGACAGAAGTTAATGCCCGATTGGCATCTGAATCAAGAAGTGTGTCAGAGAATCTTCCTGAAATGGGGCCGTCCAACAGTGGATCTATTTGCAACGCAAGTATCGAGAGTGGTTCCGTTTTATGTCAGTCAGAGTGCGCAGGACCAAGAAGCGCTCTTTATAGATGCATTCAGCCGTCGGTGGGATTTCAAGATCGCGTGGGTATTCCCACCACCAGCTTTGATTCCCAGAGTTTTGCTTCATCTGAACACAGCTCGCGGGATTTACCTCGTGATTGCCCCGAATTGGCCTCAAGCGTTTTGGTACCCCGACCTACTCAAGAGAGCTCTGGAACCACCATTACAGATTCAGGACCTAAATCTTCACCTTCTGGACATGGCAACCGGCCTTCCTCCTCCTCAGGTCGGCAAGCTTTGTTTGCAGGCTTGGAAAATACAGGGTGGCCAGAACTTACATGCAACTGGAATCAACAGGATATAGAGTTACTCCAGAGTTCTTGGAGACCAGGAACTTTAAAAACATATTCTGCATCATGGAAAAGGTGGCTAGAATGGGCGAACAAAACATCAGTACCGATTAACTCACCTAGTCCTGAACAAGTTGCTTTATTTCTTAGTTACTTACATAATGACAAAAAGCTATCATATAGTACGATTTTGGTCAACAAGTCCGTTATAACTTCCTTTGCTAATCCTGTTAGAGCTGATTTGATAAATGGACATCCAGTAGTAAAGCACATCCTTAAAGGTATTAGTATATCAAATGTAAGAAAAAGTAAACCTTCAGTTTGGGATATATCTTGTCTCGCCGATTGGTTAAAATCTAATCTATCAGACCCAACTAGCTTGTTTCAAGTTTCAAGGCATTTAGCAATTCTTTTACTTTTAGCCTCTGGGAGACGTATTCATGACATAACTTTACTATCAATTAGCGAACCTCATTTTCAAGAGTTCAATTCTCACGTAGTACTTTGGCCAAAATTTGGATCAAAGTCGGACTCAGGACTTCATAGGCAGTCGGGTTGGAAAATATCAAAAAATGATGACCGTGCGCTAGATATAGTTTTCTGGTTAAAAACTTTAATTGATTTATCTAATGATAGACGTCAGGCAGTTCCTGGCTTGGATTCACTCTTTATATCAACTAGGGGTAAAGTTCGTGCAGCTTCTAGAGAAGTAATTGCAGGATGGATTAAGACGGCTCTTCTAAAAATAGGAGTCAACGAGAGTCCGGGGAGTATTCGCTCGGCAGTGGGCTCTTTTCGGTTCAATTCAGAAATGCCCTTAGATGACATTTAAAAAAAGGGTAATTGGAAGAATAGCCACAATTTTCTTAAATATTACTGTAAGCCTGCTGAACGTGAGTGCGCTAAGGATTCACAGTCTACCTTGCCATCTAATTACTTTGATACGATTTGAAGATGTGATGATTATAATTCAATTAAGGTAGTTCTAGTTCTTTGAAGTATTATCTTATGTTCCTAAAATTAATACTGTTACTTTTAAATATTTTGTATACTCATCTTACGTTATCTTAAAGATAACAATATCTTTACTATCTTTACGCATAATGATGACTATTTCTAAGCTGAAATAATTTACTTACTAGTAAGTATGATCTCAATCAAAAGTCTGATTTGTCAAATAAATAAGTACGATTACAACTGGTTTTTTATGCTTTATTACCTGAGAACTTTAAATTTTCTATGTTATTATTTTAATAACTCACAGTACGCTAAGATTCATAAGCACCGGCAGAATATAAACACTTCTCGTAAGGGTCAAGCGAAGGCACAGACACAAAATATAGATGTTTTTCCCCCGAAGGGATAAAAACATGTATTTTGGGTCTTGCCGAAGCTTGACCCTCGTTTTTAAACCTAGCCGGCTTAAAAAGGTACTGAAGCGCAGGCGGTCTAGCCGGCGCGAGCGGGCGGCGGGCGGTGAGTGCGAGCGAGACAGTTGCGAACGTGCCACCGCGCACCGAATGGGAGCTGTTTGCACGACTGATGTGGTGTGGTAAGCAAGAGGTTATCTCGTAAGGGTCAAGCTTCGGAAAGACCCAAAATACATGTTTTTATCCCTTCGGGGGAAAAACATCTATATTTTTTAAATGATGCTAATAGTTATAGATAATAGTGATTTGATTAGTTATGATAATTATATTAGTAGGTAAGTGAGAACAAACAAGCAAACTCGTAAGCAAAGCTCGCTCGCTTACTTTTGTAAGCAAACCAGTGAATTTATCTAAAAGTCTGATTACCTAGTTAGTAAACCAGTGAATTTATCTAAAAGTCTGATTACCTAGTTAGTAAACCAGTGAATTTATCTAAAAGTCTGATTACCTAGTTAGTAAACCAGTGAATTTATCTAAAAGTCTGATTAGTAAGAAATAAGTCTAAATAGAAAAAAATATATATATTTTAGTCCGGTGCCTTCGGCTTGACCTTTCGGAGATTAACCTTCATTACTTTACCTCAATGCAGTGTTCTAGAGCTTCATACTTACGTCTGATAGCGTGTAGAGAGGCGACGCAGGGCGCGGGATGCGGCGCGGGGCGGTAGCTCCCCGCGCCCCGCGCCTCGCGAGTCGGCGGCGCGCGCGACGCGGCGAGCTTTGACAGTACGCTGTTATTACCGAACCGATGTGTAGTGTTTTATAGTGTTCAGGTTAAACGTTGCTGTAACGTTCGGAATTTGGATGTTATTCGAATAAATGGTAAGTTTACCACTTGTTTATTATTAATGTCTGTTTTAGTGTGTGGAGTGTGGCGATAGTAAAATATTATACAATGGGCAAATGTTTTGGTTGTCTGCCACACGGCTGCAACTGTTATGGATGCTTATCGTTTGTATGTCGGCCATTCAGCCACATCCACGGCTTATCGTAAGCTTTTTCCATGCTATGTGCCAGCACAAGCGGCACGATAGCTGAGCCGCGCGGCTCAAAAATTGAGCCACGCGGCTGGAAAATCGAGCCGCGTGGCACGAAAATCGAGACGCGCGGCTCGAATATTGGGCCGCGCGGCTCGAAAAATTGAGACGTACGTCTCAAAATCGGGAAGCGCGGCTCAAGGTTGAGACGCGCAGATCGGAACTCCTGAGCCGTGAGCTATGGCTGATAAAGCTTTTTGCCTTGCTACAGATGGCGTGTGGTGGTGATTTTGTCAGCCTGGGGGACTTGCTGGAGGAGCAGGGTGAATCGCAGAGGGACGAGGAGATCCTAGGAAGATTGAAGGTGTTGGCACAGGAAAGCCTGCCAGATGGGTGGACAAGATGGGAAATGAAGAAGTCCTCCAGAGAGGAGATTTTTGGATAGAGTGTGGAGGTTTCCACACTAAACAAGCTAGTTTTTGCAATACCCACGCTTGGCCTTGTTAAGGCATTCGACCCGGAGGCAGACCACCTTTCGGAGAAAGCCTACCGGGATATTCGACTTAAGCTTTTGGACTAGGCGTTCACGCGGGCGTTGATAGTGGGACCTCCTGCAGTCGCCAATCGGATACGGGGGTCCGCGGCTAGGACCGAGTTATTTAAAGAAGAGGTTGCTCCATTGAAGCCATTAATGATTTCGAGAAAGGAGGCGGACCAGATCCTGTCGGGCGCCCTAGGGGAAGACTACACCAGGAAGAGAAGGAGTGTCTCAACGGCTTCAGATCCATCTTGCCCATCAAAGAAAACAAAGGTGGATATGCTGGAGGAAAAGATGGAGAGGATGTTTGAGTTCGTGGTCGGAAAGATTGAATCACTCCGTGGGATTCAGCAGCCGCCTCAACAGTCGGATGAGTCGGATGACGATTCTGAATTTGAGCGTGAGTCAAGTCTTCAACGGGAGCCCTCACCGGGATCAGATTGGCATGCTCCAGTCCTTGACACCAGTGGAGTAGATGTGGCATCTTTAGATGATCTGGACTTTCGCCCGCAAGTAAAAGAGGCAGATCCTGTTATTCCGGAGCCTTCTCCAGAACTAAGAGAAGAGGACATTGGATGCCAAAGACTAGGAAGCGTAGGCTGGACTCGGATTCGATACAAGGAAGTGGAAAAGAAATTGCACGCATCCCCAGTGTTCAGCGCTCTAAAGGTTAACACCGAGCTGAGCAGTGTAGCTCGTGATTTTAGCTGGCTCGGCAAGCAAGACAGTTTGCTGGGAACTATATGCCACGGGTTGCTTCTTCAAAGAAGAGCCATTGCAGAAGAGCTCAGAGCGTTAGCCAAGGAGTTTCCGGCTTCAGGGGGAGAAGTTAAAAGGATTTTGAAAGAGTCCAAGTTCAAATCATTGTCAGATGACTTACTGCAATATGTCTGTGCCCACAGGGCTGAAACAATTGAAAATCGGCGGAAGATCTTTAAGACCAAGAATGAGACTCTTACTGCAGCACTTCATCAGATTCCCCCTTCTTCAACTCATTTGTTCGAGGAAAAGGCCCTCTCTACATTCATGAAGGATAATGGTGGAGTTGGACATGTATTCCCTTCAAAACAAGGAGGATTTCCGGACAAGAAGGCATCTACATTTCGAAAGCCGTCAGCTACCGGATTCTCCCAGTCGAAAACGTCTTCAAGTCGCGGTCGCCAGAGAAGTTCCTTCCAGTCCTCGCCCCGACTTTCAACATCCAGAGTCTCTGCTTCAAAGAGTCAACGTGAGAGCCCAAGAAAGAAGTCGGGAAAGCAGCGACCCAAGAACAAGAAATATTGACGGATTTCGCGGGGGTCAACTCAGAAGCCGCATATCTCTATGGCAAAAAATGGGGGCCCTAAAGCATGTCCTGAAGACGATTTCGGGTCACTCTATTCCGTTTTACAAAAAACCCCCATCAGTATGTTTCCAGGCAGGCCTGCTGGAAAGATTCGCGACACAAAACTCAGCCTTAATGTCCAAAGAAATTCAAGAGCTACAACGAATAGGGGTCGTAAAACCATCGTCAGTAAGAGCGGGTTTTCTGTCGCGAATGTTTCTCATTCCCAAACAGAACGGAAAGGTTCGGCAGATCTTCGATTTAAGACGTTTAAACGTTTACTTAAATCCTCGGAAGTTCCGGTTAATTAACCAAAATCATATCCCGAAATTTCTTCTTCACTCCGATTACTTAGCGAAAATTGATCTGTCTCTTTCTTGTCACTTTCACGTCCCGATAAAAGAAAGCCACAAAAGATACCTATGCTTCTCGTATGCAGGAGAGCTGTTCCAGTTGACAAGCCTTCCGTTTGGTCTGTCAAGCGCGCCTCGGGCCTTCTCTCGTCTCACAAATTGGGTTGCGAGCGTCTTAAGATCAAGAGGCATCCGGGTACTAGTATACCTGGACGACTTTCTGTTCGCTCATCAAGATCCCCTAGTGCTCGAGGATCAAGTTCAATCAGCGTTGAGTTTCCTGCAAAGTCTCGGATGGGCTGTGAATCTGGAAAAGTCTGTAATAAAACCGACCAACTACATAGAATTCCTAGGCATCATGTGGAATACAGTAGCGAACCGAAAGTTTTTACCAGAGGCGAAGATGGTACGTCTGTTGTCGGATCTTCAGACCATTTTAAAAGATCCTTGGTGGAATTGGAAGTCAGCAACTTCGTTGATAGGAAAGCTAGGGTTCGCTTCATGGGTAACTCCTTTGGGGCGGCTTTACACTCGAAACCTCCAAAGGGCAGCCAGGGTTTTGAAAGAAGAAACGCCTTTCAAAAGGTTGGTCATGCCAGCTCCGGCCAGGGCCGATTGTCTTTGGTGGATTCAACACCTTAGAAACCCGGGAATGATTTTCATGGCCGATCCTATAATCTTTGTCTCGACGGACGCGTCAGATTCCGGCTGGGGCATACAGCTGGGTCAGCATCGACTGGCTGGAATTTGGATGAGGGACCAAAAGAGTTGGCATATAAACAGAAAAGAATTCTTCACTGTGTTCACGGCCCTGTCCAAATTTCAGACAACTGTGCAAGGCCAATCTCTGATGTTTCAGTCGGACAACAAAACTGTTGTGGCATATCTTCGGAACCAGGGGGGCACACGTTCAGCGATCCTTCTAGAAGTGACTCGGAAAATTCTGCTGTTAGCAGATCGATTGAATGTCACCATTCAAGCCTTCTATATACCAGGCAGGTACAACACAGTAGCAGATCGACTGTCCAGGTCAATGGCTCTTCCAGATTGGCATCGGAGCGATTCGATAACAACTCTTGTTTTCATGAAGTGGGGAATGCCTCAAATCGACCTCTTCGCTACTCACCAGTCCAGAGTAGTTCCCTGCTATGTGACGATGGATGCAAGGGACTCAGAGGCGAGATTCATAAACGCGTTCAGTCAGGAGTGGCATTTCAACCTGGCTTGGGTCTTTCCACCCCCTCCTTTAATTCCCAAAGTTCTCCAGCATCTCTTCAGGGCATCAGGGGTTTTTCTAGTGGTGGTGCCCCGATGGGAGAAAGCTTTTTGGAGAGGAGCTCTGAAACGCAGAGCCTTAGAGGCCCCCTTCGAGATTCGAGACCTGAGTCATCACTTGATCGACCTGTCATCCAATCGCTGTCCGGAGAAGGTAGAGGATCTGCATTTAGAGGTTTGGAAGGTACGGGGTGGGGCGTGTTAGTGTCCGGTTTGAAGCCTGACTACGTGAATCTGTTGCAGTCTGCTTGGCGGGATTCTACATGGAAGACTTATGGGTCAGCCTGGAAACAGTGGGTCTCGTGGGGAAAAAAGAATGGGGTAAATCCTAGCCGGCCTCGCCCACTGGACTTGTCGTCTTACTTAGGATACCTGGCTAAAGAAAAAAACTTGGTTTATGCTACAATATTAGTACATAAATCAATGATTGTATCCTTGGCTGATCCATCTCAGGAAAGTCGTCTTTCTTCACATCGCCTGGTAACTGTAATGCTGAAGGGGATAGGTCTATCCAAGCGTTCTGCTTCATCATCTGCCCCCACAATATGGAATGTACAGGATCTTATAGAATGGTTAAAGAGGAATGCCCCGTCGTCGAATAGTATCTTTCAAGTGTCACGTCATGTAGCTCTTCTTTTATTATTGGCATCTGGACGAAGAGTTTACGATCTAACTCTCCTCAGAATAGATGAACAACACTGCCAGATTTTAGAGCGGCTGTGATTATAATTATAAGTAATCTTAAACTTGAAAAAATACTTAAATTTTATTTTATGCGGGTTCTCAGACTGTATTGCTTAGCAATAAGGACGATAATGTTATTAAAGTCTGATTTGAGTACATTTATATTCGCTGTCATTTTCTTGGAAACACCTTACCTTGCTAGAAAAGTCACCGTATGCTTGAGGCGCCGGCAGATGGTAGAGCACGTCTCCGAAAGGTCAAGCCGAAGGCACCGGACTAAAATAGAACCGTTTTCCACCCCAAAGGGAAGAAAACGATTATTTTAGGTCGTGCCGAGGCTTGACCTGGAGTAAGGGCCATGCCGGCTTTTCGAGACTAGTACTGTCAAAGCTCGCCGCGTCGCGCGCGCCGCCGACTCGCGAGGCGCGGGGCGCGGGGAGCTCCCGCCCCGCGCCGCATCCCGCGCCCTGCGTCGCCTCTCTACACGCTATCAGACGTAAGTATGAAGCTCTAGAACACTGCATTGAGGTAAAGTAATGAAGGTTAATCTCCGAAAGGTCAAGCCTCGGCACGACCTAAAATAATCGTTTTCTTCCCTTTGGGGTGGAAAACGGTTTTATTTGAGAACGTTTAGCCTACGTAGATTTAAATGTAAAGATTTTGATAAATAATAAAAACTGTTTTTGTAGTAAATATTTTGTTTAATTTTTCTATCTCTTCAATATTTTATACATTGTGAATACCGCTTTGTATTTCTATTTAGTCACAATATCCGTTTCAATTTAGTCACGGTCACATATTTTTGTCTTAGATAAACGACGATAAAATAATATCATATTGATTAAACTGTTACAATAATAAATGATATAGTTAGTACACGAAGCATATTTTCTTCTAAAATATTTGGATTGGAATTTAGTGTAGCCAAATGTTAAGTTACGAACGTTTCAACCCAAAACTTGATTAAGTTATATAAAATGTCATATTAAACCTAATACGTGTTGCACAAACCGTAGGTATCATTCGTTTTCAGTAGGATATATATACATATTTACTGGAAATGATCAAAATGAGAGAACTTAGGTTGTAATACAAAATATATACACAATTACCAGTCGTGACGAAATGGACTAGGTTTAGTCATAGTCCATAATTCAAAACCATATATCTCCCAAAGTAGCCTTATAATAACTAAAAACGTTTTGATGGGCTCTGATTTATCATGCGTCGTATCATAATAAAATCAAGTAAATATATTTTTGAATTTGTCCGTTTTGTCCACATATCACGGTGCAAATTTCCACGGAATTGCCCAATTACCAGGACCAAAAATGGCAATTTCAAGTGAGAAGGAGGTTCCTGGAACTTGGAGACACTTCTTCAACGACTCTATGATTGATATTATTGTCAATTATACCAACCAATATATTTTATAACATTTGGCATGTTAAGTTACGAACGTTTCAACCCAAAACTTGATTAAGTTATATAAAATGTCATATTAAACCTAATACGTGTTGCACAAACCGTAGGTATCATTCGTTTTCAGTAGGATATATATACATATTTACTGGAAATGATCAAAATGAGAGAACTTAGGTTGTAATACAAAATATATACACAATTACCAGTCGTGACGAAATGGACTAGGTTTAGTCATAGTCCATAATTCAAAACCATATATCTCCCAAAGTAGCCTTATAATAACTAAAAACGTTTTGATGGGCTCTGATTTATCATGCGTCGTATCATAATAAAATCAAGTAAATATATTTTTGAATTTGTCCGTTTTGTCCACATATCACGGTGCAAATTTCCACGGAATTGCCCAATTACCAGGACCAAAAATGGCAATTTCAAGTGAGAAGGAGGTTCCTGGAACTTGGAGACACTTCTTCAACGACTCTATGATTGATATTATTGTCAATTATACCAACCAATATATTGACACCGTCAAGCATAAGTATGCTAGAGAAACATATGCCAGACCAACTAGTCAGAACGAGATACAATGCTTGATTGGTATATTACTAATAGCCGGAGGGAAAAAATCGAATCATCTCATTATTGAAGAATTATTTCGAACGGATGGTGGTTCAGTAGAAATTTTTCGGCTGTCAATGTCTGCCCAGAGGTTTATATTTCTATTGCGAGTTTTGAGATTCGATTATGGTGCTACAAGCAACAAAGAAAAGCACGTGACAAGATTTGTCACATTAGAGAAATATTCGAGAAATTTGTCCAGAATTGCAAAGATCACACTTTATCTGCTTTTGTCACTATTGATGAAAAATTGAAAGCTTTTCGTGAAAGGTGCTCATTCAGGCAATATATTCCAAACAAACCAAATCCCTATGGTACCAAGATACAGGCTCTTTGCGACGCCAAAATGTTTTTCACATTTAGTATGGAAATTTACCCCGGAAAACAGCCTAATGAAGGCCCATACAATCTTGACAATTCTGGCCTAGCCGTTGTTCAAAGATTATGCGTGCCGATTTACAATACGGGGCGCAACGTCACAACTGACAATTGGTATACCAGTGTACCCTTAGCCGAAGCATTGCTCCAGAAAGGTCTTACAACAGTCGGAACGATCAGGAAGAACAAGAAGGAAATTCCTCCTGACTTCAATATATTGTGTGACCGTAATGAGAAGTCAAGTATGTTTGGTTTCCGCGAAAACATGGTAATGGTATCACATGTTCCAAAGACAAATTCCAAATTCCAAATTCCAAATGTCTTTCTTACTGTAGATATTTACATATACTTAGCAATCGTCATTTTTGCCACTTCTCTACATTGGACCACTGTGGGAGAAGAAGGGCGTAGAAACTCCCACAGATTGATTTTTAGATCTCTTTTTTAAAAATTGCTTATGCTTAACTAATACAAAATATAATATTTAGTCATAATCATAATTAATAAACAGGAATAAATAATTACAAAATTATTAACAGCAAAGTCTGTGTTGAGCCAGATTAACCCCATACAGTCCCATCATTTAAGTAATCTTGAACATTGTAATATCCCTTTTTCGACAGTCGCTTTGACATGGTTTTTAAATTGCTCAAATGGCAATTTCAAGATCTCCAGAGGTATCTTGTTGTAGTAGAGAATGCATTGACCCTTGAAATAATTGCTAACCTTCGCGAGTCTAAACCGGGGCGCAAGTAGTCTGTGATTATTTCTTAGGTTAACATTACAGCTATCGCTAAGTTTGGGAAATTTTGTAAGGTTCTTGCGTACATACATTATATTTTCGAAAATAAATTGACTAGCTACAGTTAGTATGTCAATTTCTTTAAAAAGCTCTCTTAAGGAGTCTGTGCGTTTTAAATTATAAATTGCTCGAATAGCTCTTTTCTGTAAAATAAAAATATTTTGAATATCCGCTGCTTTCCCCCACAACAAGATACCATAGGAAATGACACTATGAAAGTAACTAAAATATACTAGCCTAGATGTAGCCAAATCCGTGTTTTGTCTGATGTTCCTAACAGCGTAAGCCGCAGAACTTAATTTACCAGCCAATTTATCTATGTGGGGTCCCCACTGCAATTTGTTATCAATGGTTATTCCAAGAAACTTCGTGTCATTTACTAATTCTAACGTATTGCTGTCCAACACTAAACTGGTCCCAACTTGCCGGACATTTGGAAGTGAGATTTTGATACATTTGGTTTTACCAGCATTTAACAATAAATTGTTAACGGTTAACCAATTCAAGGTTAAAGATAATACTCTATTGACATCATCAAAATCTTCTTTTTGTCTTTCAATTTTAAAGACCAGTGAAGTATCATCAGCAAACAACACTATGTTAGTCAATTTCTCCACCATAAAAGGCAGATCGTTAATATATACCAGGAATAAGAAAGGGCCTAATATGGAACCTTGTGGAACGCCAATTTTTACCCCCGATCCATCAGATTTAACGCCGTTGACTTCTGCCTTTTGAATTCTATTGCTTAGGTATGATCTTAGTAGATCCAACGCTTTATTTCTAACTCCGTAATGATTTAATTTCATTAGTAGCGTGTCATGACCAACACAATCAAATGCCTTCGACAGATCGCAAAAAACACCGATAGCATCCTGTGCGGCTTCCCATGCAGAATAAATCTGAGATATAAGGGTAATACCTGCATCCGTAGTCGATTTACCCCTAGTGAAACCGTATTGCTTGGCGTGGAGTTGTTTTGTACGGTTGAAGTGTGAAAGCATTTGATTGAGTATAATCTTTTCAAAAATTTTACTTGTACTCTAATTGATCATCATAGGGAGGGCACTAACAGGTTCTATGTTGCCACTTTTTGGTGAAAAAAAATAGTGATGGGTTAAAGAATGATTTAGTTCACTCTATTGTCTCAAAATAGAATGATGTTACGATAGCTATTAGTATCGCCTACCATACGAGCCTTAACCCTTTACTTAGCAGATGACAGATGTATCGTTTAGGGAAATGATTTGGAAGGACTGTACAATATCTGGCATGACCAAAAATTACCAAAAAAAAAATATATGGGCAGAAGTCGGTGTCTTTAGTGTATTTTTCAAATAGGGAAATTGCGGAAAGCCACAAGACTGCCTGGAAGGACTGCCCAGATGTCGGTTACGTGACGTGATGGCGAACGTTGTACGTTGGCACGCTTTCACATTCACTCGCGTCGTAACTACGTTCTCTGTCTCTGTCTCGCGCGTGAAATGAAATGAAATGAAATGAAATTATTGAAATGATGAAATGATTCTTTATTTGCCAGAAAACAGTACAGTGGAGGATCTTTATATTAAAATATGTTCAGTGTTTTCAGCTTAAGTACAAGCATGCAAAATAATAGTATGTAATAATATGTTTTAAATTAAGACTTAGGTCAATGTTATTATAATTAGTTTTTAATTGAATAATTTCAATTTATATAATTATTTAAAATGTCATAAAGTTTGTAGATATAATTTCGTGCTGGCTTAAGTTGCGGTCGGCATCCAATCCAACTAAAACTTCGCACATTCTCGCAATTGAACTGTGCGAGCGCGACACCAATATGATTTATGCGCGAGCGAAAGAGACAAGAGGCTAGAGGTTAATGTATGAAATTTCGCCTACTCGACGAACAGACATACAGCGCAGCGCCTCCTTCATTCGTCTCCCTTTCTTCTGACTGAGTGCACGAATACGTTCTTTGTTCCGAAGTAATTTCGCTGTTTTGTTGTTCCGGTTACGTTGTGTTTGTTATTTTCGTTAAGTTTATTGTTATTCGTTATTTGTTATTCTGGACTTGTTCGTTATGGACCCTCAACCAAGTACTTCAACGGAGTGTTTGTCGCCGTAGAAAAAGAGACCTCGGGTTTCTTTTACTGTTACAGAAAAGATTATGATCCATAACACGTACAAATACGTAATTCAAGAAGAAACCAAGATGCTGCCCTTACCTACGGATCGTCCTAATGTGGAAGACTGTGTGGGTAAAGCTGCCGAAATCCTAGGAATAGGCAAGACCTCTGTATTCCGCAACATAAAGGAGTCGAAAGAGAACGTCGAATTTAAGTCTCCTGAAAAACCAGGGCCTAAGAGGACATTCAAGGATAAGCTGGACGACTTCACGTTTTCGGCGATTCGTCGAAAAATTCATGGCTTTTTTCACAACAACCAACCTCCAACCATTACCAAGGTATGTTCTGTGTTCCTATTACCTATAATTTTTAGGACATTACTACTGCTAAGCTTCAGATGTCCGTTTGTCCGTCAGCGGTGTGTCTCAACTCTCATGCCATGAATGAACCGTAATACCTATAAATTTTAGGACATTACTACTGCTAAGCTTCAGATGTCCGTTTGTCCGTCAGCGGTGTGTCTCAACTCTCATGCCATGAATGAACCGTAATAAGCAGGAGAGTTGAAATTTTCAAAGAATCTGTATTTCTTTCTAAAGCAACAAATAATTAACTACCTACTTAAATGCGTTTTTTAAATTCAATGGAACGCGAAACCCTTCATCTGCTTTGACTGACTTTAGAAGCACACCTGGCAATGAGTCACATATTAAATCTATTGTTTACACTGTTGACGTTACAAATAATTTTCAGGTATTATTCATAATATTATCTATTCTAAATATATTGTTTTTGTTTTAGGTTCTCAATGCAGTAAATAACGACCGTGACCTGCCAAATTTTACCTGGAGTTCAATAAGGGAGATAATTAAACACTTGAACTTCAAGTATATGATGAAAACAAGAAAGAGTATTTTCATTGATAAACCAGAAATAGTTCTATGGCGTCACAGATACCTTAACAAAATAAAGAATTATAGCAGCGAAGGAAGGAAAATTTACTACCAAGACGAGACCTGGGTAAATGCAGGTACCTAACTATTTTCAATACGCTTTTATTTTAGTTACTGAACGTGTTCTGTACACCTCTATACTTTGAAACAATTTATTCAGGTAGCCCTTTTTGTCATTTCAGGTCACACGCTAAAGAAATCCTGGTCTGATGGTGAAATCAAATCTGGGCGGCAGGCTTTCGTAGAAGGCTTAACCACTGGGTTGAAGAATCCCTCGGGAAAGGGCCGAAGACTTATAATTAGCCACATAGGAGGGGAAGACGGCTTTGTCGAGAATACCCTCATGGTTTTCGAAGCCAAAACCGGCAAGGAGGACTATCATCAAGAGATGAACTCAGATTGTTTTGAGGAGTGGTTCAAGGGGGTGCTGCCCAAATTAAAACAACATTCAGTAGTGGTGATGGATAATGCCCCCTACCACTCCCGAAAACTTGAGTATTGCCCAAGATGTCCTGGACCAAAACGAGGATCCAGGAATGGCTGGAAGGCAAAAATATAGAATTTCAAACAGAGATGGTAAAAGCCTCCTTGCTGGAATTGGCAAATACATGCAATATCAAGGAGAAATATGCGGTTGACGAGATGGCAGCGATGCAAGGCGTCACGGTTTCACGCTTGCCCCCTTACCACTGCGAACTTAATCCTATTGAATTGGTTTGGGCGCAAGTGAAAGGCTATGTGGCTACTAACAACAAAACCTTCAAGATGAAAGAAGTTAAAAATCTGTTCCATGAAGGAATTAACACCGTGACGCCCGAGAAATGGAAAAAATGCATCGCACATGCAATTAAAGAAGAAAACCAAATGTGCCATCTCGACCACCTTATTGATACCATGTCAGACAGATTTTTAATTAATGTTAATTATGACGATGATTCATCCGATAGTAATAATAGTATGGATTAAAAAATAAATATATATATGTGTACGTTTTATTTTTAACTCTTGTTTTATCTATCTGGTTTTATCAAATGATACACAATAGAGCTTCAGGTTTCTCAATGAACAATACTATAAAAATATTACCATATAAATGTGTAATACATTTGATAACTTCTAAGTACAGGGTTAAGGCTTGTATTTTCTAGGTAACCTAAATATTTTTCTCAATTCATGGTAGGCAATACTTTGAGACAATCGAACTAAATCATTCTTTACCCCATTACTATTTTTTTTTTACCAAAAAGTCAGTCCTGTCAGTTTCGTTCGTATGTTGATCAATCAGACGCCTATCATTAGAGAAACATTTAGATCGGTACCTACCTATAGAAAATACGAGCCATAACCCTTTACTTAGCAGATAACAAATGTATATGGAAATGATTTTGCAGCCAGCACTTGGGAGACAGAGACCGAGAGCGTAGTTATGGGCGGGTGAGCGTGACAGCGCACCTATGTACAACGCTCGCTGTTACGTGTCGTGTCTTAAACTCGTAACGTACCTATTTCTATTCGAATTATTATTTGTACCTGGCTGCCGCCGCCGCCGCCGATGAAACCGGCCTGCTCGTTTGGGGATATCGTAATTTTACCATATGTGAAATTAAAACGCTCAAATCATTATGTATATTGTAAAATAACATAATGTAAAGTAATTTTAGAACATATTTACCAGTTTTTCATTTTATTTAGAATGAATGAGAACATCACTAGCAAACTGTAGGTGGCAACATTATTTCGAGAATTGACGTTTGAAGCTGTCAGCGCCCTCCCTATGTTGATCAATTAGACTATAGTGCTGGAAGAACCGATATTGGTCTGAAATTTGACGGATCACCCTTGTCTCCCGACATGAACAGAGGTATAAGTTTACTGTGTTTCATGAGGTCTGGGAAAGCTCCATCATCAACACATTTATTAAATATATAAGCTAGGTGTGGGGCTATAACAAGTATTATTGAACCAATGACTTTGACTGATATACCCCACAGGTCTTCAGTATTTTTTAAGTTAAGTAATCTATACGTTTTGACAATATCCTGGGGATATACATGATAAAATTTGAAATCTACATTACTGATGCTAGAGCTATTTTTTAATAAAGCCTCTGCTTCATATGGAGATGAATTTAGACGCTCTGTTGTGAGTAAGGGTGCATTGGTGAAGAATGTTTCAAAAGCTCGAGCTACCTCAGCGTTGGATTTAACAACATCATCGCCTATCTTTAAGCAAAAATCATTATCCCTTGGTATAACTTTGCCACTTTTCCAGACAGGAAAGAACGTCCTCAACATGATCAGTACCATGCACAATGACGACAAAGTCGATGGCGAAACTCAAAAACCCGATATAATTTTGAGCTACAATGACACCAAGGGCGGGGTTGATGTCGTTGATCGATTATGAGCGAATTACAACAGTGCTCGAGCAACAAGACGCTGGCCTATAGTTATTATTTGTCAGGTGATTCATACAGCTAACTACCAAAACCAAAACTCAAAACTTCAACGCCGTCATTTCATCGAGAGTTTGGCCATGAAACTGATTGAACCGCATATGAGAAAAAGACACGCACAGTTGAACTTGCCTCGATTGTTGAGACAAAGATTTGCAGAAATTTTTAAGATTGATGACAGAGCTGGTGTTGGTCCTTCAAGAAATGGTCGGTGTTATGAATGTGGATGGCAGAAAAACCGAAAAACCAACAAATGCAAGCAATATCTGTGTCTTGAGCATGTAGTGCCTTCGTGCAGAAACTGTTTGGTTGTTGAGGAACACTGATTTTTGAGGTTATTTTTTATTATTTTTTTGTTGGAATATCATAAAGCTATTTGATTAGAAAAATTTGTTTTTTAATTTTTCTAAGAAGATAGGTGAAAAACTATGCAAATGTAAAGTGATATTTGTGCCATATGTAGGGTTGCCAGATGGCCGGGATTCGCCGGGATTGTCCCGCTATTTCACGTCTTGTCCCGTGTCCCGGAAAAGTCTAAAATGCCCCGGCTGTTTGGCCGGGGCATTTTATTTTTATAAAAAAAATATTAAACAAATTCAAAATTGCCGCTGCGTTTCCCAAACGAAAGCAGGCGCGCGCACACACTCGCGCGATGATCGCGGCTAAGCGGCCGAACGGGGCCGGGGCGGGGAGGGCGGGAAGAGTAGCCTATCGATGACGAGACGACGCGCTGCGCCGCGCCGGCCGGCCGGCTTGCTTCATTCATTCATTCGCCGGTCGTTACTCGTCTGTTGCGCGCATATTGTGTTCTTTGCTGCCTGCCGCCTGCTTTACATGCTGTCGTCTCGTCTTGTTCGGAGTTTTACTAGCGGAAATCGTGCAAGAATACGTTGATTTTGCACATTTATGCTGGTAAGTATATTTAAAACTTTTATAAGTGAGCTTATTTGATGCAAATTGTGTGTTGTCCGCACAGAACATCGTTTATTTTATTAATGAGAACTTCTAATAAATTAATATAAAAATGTCTTATTAATCCATATTAGGGTGTAAAAAATATAGCCGTAAATTAAATTTGTCTAATGGTGGTATATCATATCATCAGTATGTAGAGTTTTGTAATTTTTCAATTAAAAATAAATACATAACAATTTACTCATCGTCTCTCATTTTCAAAGAGTAAACAAAATGTTTTTAATACAATGCCCGTCAAACTTCTTGAGTATTGGGTTAATTGTTTTAATTAAATTAAAAGTTTTAGATAATGTCGACATCCTCTGCACCATCGCAAAAGGATCTACACGATGATGAAAAGGAGACTGGCCCTGGGCCATCCAAGAAAACAAAGCGTTTTACAACATATTCTGATAAATGGGAAAACAATCCACAATTCTCAAAGTGGTTAGCAAAAAAAGATGATTATACCGCTATATGCAAGTTGTGTCAGATCGAAGTTTCAATAAAGTATGAGGGAATTCGTAGTGTAGTGTGGTGACGCCCTCATCCCTATTATGGATACCTATGATATTACTTATGACTACAAATATAGAACAGTCTAAAACCAAACGTTGTTTCATTGAGATGTGTCAAGTCCTTACATGGCGACCTTGCCAGGCGCCGCACTTTACATTGCGTCGCGTTGCAGTACGAGTACACAAATAAGTTTAATTAACTAAAACAATGTAAATAAAGATTTGAAAATTTAAAGTTGAAAAGACATTAAAAATGAAGGACTGAGCCTGTGTGCTAGTTATGGCCTTTATAGTTATCGTTTGCACCGGGATCTTCGCATTAGGTTTCAATTCGGTAGTGCGAGAGTTTATTCAAATACGCCGTGATCAATAAATAAACAGAAAAGCATCATCATGGGAAAAACACAGTCAAAAGAAGAAATTATAATCGCCCAAAATGCAGCTGGAGGATCGAACAACGCATCCATAGAAGAAATAAAAATGCATCTGAGTACCACAAACATGATTCTTGGCGGTATGGTATTTATGTTGCTGCTGGCCGGATGTTTTTTTGTACTTAAACTGAACTAGGGTTGCCACAAACAGATGATTAGAAGAGAACTTAACAGCGGCTACCTACGGCGTTCGGTCTACCACAAGGATCGAAGGGAAAATGGTTCAGAGCAGGTGTAATGCAAAACGGAAGATGGGAACTGCGATAGATAGGTAGTGCATATTCCGTGATAAATAAGTAAACTGCGTGAGTTAAAACAGTGAGCAAAATAAAATCGTTATTCGGTGCATCGAGAGTGTGCGAACATGATACGCGTCGACGAATATGGAAGCTTGAGACATTCCGTTACCTATAAGGAGAGATGAGTAACCATGGACTTGAGGTACTTTAGGGTATGCTATTTTTAGTTAACGTATAATAAAGTGAAATTAATATTAAGTTATGAGGTAAATACAATTATTATTTCGGTGACATGATAGAATGACAGATAAGCTTAGTGATATTTTAGAACAATTAAAATCATTAAGAGAAAGGCTAGTAAAACTAAATAGGAGTAAAAGAACTCCAGAAATTTTGAATAAAGGTTTAAATGAAGCTTCAAAGCATTATGCAGAATATATAAAGTGTTCGGATACAATAGACGACAAATAGATAGTGAGGAAATTAAGGGTTCCGATATAATACAAATTAAGGAAATATGTATAAGAATTAATACAACATATACACAAATTCAGAAATTTTGTTCAAATATTTTAAGCGAAAATACAAAAATGGCTGAGAAATTCGATTTAAAAACCGCTGTGGCCTTGTTGCCAATCCTTGACAACAGCGAAAAGTCGGTTAAACAGTTAATATCGGCAATTGACATGTATTCGTCAATGTTACAAAATGATGGAAAGCTGACGTTGATTAATTTTGTCCTTAAAACGCGGCTTTCGGAAAGCGCGAAACTCAGGCTGTCAAGTAATTACGACTCTGTTTCAGGATTAATTTCAGACATGAAAAAACATTTACTCTTACAGAAATCATCAATAGCTCTACAGCAGAGATTATCTCGTGCGACCCAGAACCAGAAAAATATTGAAGACTATGGTAAGGAGATTGAAAATCTTTTGGTTGACCTGACTGTTTCGCAAACCGAAGGAGATACGGAAAAGTATAGAATTCTGAAGCCAATTAATGAAAAGCAAGCCTTAAAGAGGTTCTCAGACGGTTTGCGAAATGGTCACCTAAGTACTATAATTTCAGCTAGGAATTATACATCATTAAAGGATGCAATTCGTGCAGCCAAGGACGAGGAGATGTCCTCGGGATCGACCTTTGGTCAAGTTATGCAGTATGCGCAGGGTAACAGACAGGGTTACCAGCATTTTCAGTGTGGACAGAGAAGGGGGTATTCCCGTGGAAGAGGCGGATACTACGGTACTCGTGGGGGTTCAGCGGATCAGCAGTCGCGTGGACACCCTACTACTTATCGAGGACGCAGCCAGGGTCATAATCCCAGGTATTTGAACAGAGGCGGAAGAGGTAGGTACAACCCTAATTTTTCAAATCGGGGTCATCAGGTAAATCATGCCGAATACCAGTACCAAGGCACGTCGGGAGGACAAGCGCCAAAACAATCGGAACAAGATGAAAATTTGAATAATTCAACGTTTTTTCGAGGCTCATGAAGGTATATGTGCATATAATAATTACAATAATGTCGAGTTAGATACCCATAATCGGCGATATAATTGGCTTGTAGATACAGGAGCGTCGCTGAGCGCCATCAAGTATTAGAAATTGAGACATCTAGACATTCCACTCCATATTTGTAAGGTAAGAATAAATGGAGTGTGCTGAGAACTTTATTCGGAAGGCTTTGTTTATCTAACACTTGCCTCAAATGGTAAAGAGTTTATACACAAATTTCATGTGTTTAAGAACTTGTGCTGTAAAAGTGATGGAATCTTAGGACAGGATTTTTTAAGCAAATACAAAGGCATCATAAACTATGAATTACATAAATTTTCATTAAAAATTAGTACTGGACGGGTTTATATTCCGTTGCGTATGGGTAACATTGGGCACAATAGTAACCTAACAGTACCCTCTCGATCGGAGTAAATACACTTCGTGACAACTTCAATGAATGAGGAATGTGTAGTTTATCCGTGTCAATTAAGCAAAGGAGTGTTTTGGGCAGGGCTAGTAGTGAATCCGGTGAATGGTAAAATACCAATTAAAATTTTAAATACTCGGGAATCCGACATTAGATTAAGTTATTTCAAACCACAGGTAGGTTCATTGGCAGAGTATGACGTGATGTACTTTGAAAAGACAGTTAAAAATTCGGAACGTGTGAAAAAAGTGTTTGCTGAGTTGGAATTAAATTATTTGAACGATGAAGAACGATTGCAGATAGAACAAATATGTGCTAAATATTCAGATATTTTTCATTTAGAGGGAGACAAATTGACTACCACAAATATTTTTGAACAAAAAATACAGTTAAAACCAAATACAGACCCGGTATACACCAAACAATATCGGTTACCGAAATTCCAATCAGGTGAAATTAGAAAGCAATTAGATAATATGTTAGAGGATGACGTCATAGAGGAAACCAAGAGCCCGTGGTCGAGCCCTATCTTATTAGTACCTAAAAAGGTAATTTCAGGAGAGAAAAAGTTTAGACTCGTAATAGACTATCGAAAATTAAATGAAAAAATTCTTGATGATAGATTCCCTTTACCAAACATTCTAGACATTTTAGATGCACTGTCAGGTTCGATCTATTTTACACATTAAGATTTATTTTCAGTTTACTATCAAGTACAATTAGAAGAAAAGAGCAGAAAATGTACGGCATTCACTTATGACAAGCAATATCAAATGAAACGTTTGCCTATGGGTTTAAAAATAAGTCCCAGTGCATTTTCTCGAGTTATGACAGTTGCTTTATCAGGATTAAATTATGACAAATGCTTAGTATATTTAGACGATTTGATTGTTGTTGGAAGGAACCTAGCCATGCACAACAAAAATCTTATTGATGTATTTCACAGACTGAGAGAAGTGAACTTAAGACTAAATCCGAGAAAGTGTGAATTTTTAAAAAAGGAAATTTTGTATTTAGGTCATTTAGTGACATCAGAAGGAGAGACAGTAAAAGCGTTGACAGATTATCCAATACCCAAAACAGCAGATGAGCTGAAACGATTCGTAGCTATTGGTAATTATTATAGGCGATTTATTCCAAAGTTTGGCGAAATAGTAGTACCACTAAACAAATTATGTAAAAAATATGCAACTTTTGTTTGGGATAGAAGTTGCCAAGAATCATTCGAAAAATTAAGAGAGTCATTATCAACAGAACCTATTTTACAATTCCCAGATTTTTCATCAGAAAATGAATTTCAGTTACACACAGATGCATCAGGAATAGCAATAGGATCAGTGTTGAGTAACAAAAATAACTTACCAATTGCTTACGTCAGCCGAAGTCTAAATAAGGCAGAACTAAATTATCCAACCATTGAAAAGGAACTTTTAGCAATAGTTTCGTCAGTAAACTATTTCAGGCATTATTTATTAGGCAAAAAGTTTAAGATCTTTACAGATCACAGACCGCTCTTATATTTATTTACCATGAACAATCCAAGTAGTAGAATTACAAAATTTAGATTAAAATTAGAGGAGTACGATTTTGACATAGAGTATGTGAAAGGCAAAGACAATGTGGCAGCAGATGCATTGTCAAGAATAATATTAACATCAGATGACTTGAAAGGAATGAATGCTGATGTTGTGAATGTTATGACGAGACGACAGAAAAGAGACCAAGAAGATAAGGAAAATAAGCAGGATTTAGCGGATACTAACACTTTGAAGAATGAACGGTGTGTACAGCCGAACATTGTCGAAATGTTTAGCAAACCGAAAAATGCTGTCGAGTTGATATTTACAACAAGTGAAGAAATTGAAAGAATGAAGAAAGATAATTCAAGTAACGGTTTATTTTTGTACGACTCACAAACATACACGATTTATACCTGTCCACTCTCTCGATCATGTATTACGCGAGACGTAAAAGTGAGGGAATTTGAGCTGTTTTGTAAGAGAATAAATATAGAAGATATTTATGTAATGAGAGATAAAACTAATGAAAAATATATAAAATGGCTAGCCAACGATAATAATAAAAGTAAAAATAAGAATGAAAGTAAATGGTCCGGACCACGAATTTTCCTAATAAAAGAAAAACAAAGAATAACTGACAAAGATGATAAGTTAGTAGTGTTAAATGATTTTCATATACTACCTACAGCAGGGCATGCAGGTAGACGAAGAATGATAAATAATATACGTAAGTATTATACATGGACTAAACTTGCGCAAGACGTCAATGATTATGTTTCAAGGTGTAGTAAGTGTCAAACACAGAAACACTCAATACCAGTCAAAGAGCCCATGGTTGTTACAACTACGGCAATTTCGGCATTTGACAAAATATATTAAGATATAGTGGGGCCTCAAGTTAAGGATTATTTTAATAAGACATATATTTTAACCATACAATGCGAGCTAACGAAGTTCGTAGAAGCATATTCATTAGAGAGTAAGGATGCTATTACGGTAGCAAGAGCATTTGTTGAAGGTTTTGTTCTTAGGTACGGTATTTCCAAGGAGATTGCAACGGACCGTGGCACTGAGTTTTTGAATTCAGTTTTAAACGAGGTATGTACTTTATTGAAAATATCACAATTGACATCGACAGCCTACCATCATGAAACGATAGGTTCATTGGAAAATTCGCACAAAAATTTGAACAGTTTTCTAAGAATACAGACTAATAATGAGCTTAAGGACTGGAGCACATGGGTGCCTTATTGGTGTTTTAGCTATAATACAAGTGTACATTCTTCAACTAAATTTACACCCTATGAACTTGTTTTTGGAAAAGTATGTAATGTTCCAAGTAATTTAGTAAAACCGGTGGAACCATTGTATAACTGTGAAAATTATCCATCAGTAATCAAGTATAGAATACAGAAAACACAAGAACAAGCCAGGAAAAATTTGATCCAATCAAAAATTGTAAGAACAGATAAAGCTAATCAAATTTGTAGAAGTGTAACGTATAAAACTAATGATTATATTCTGTTCAAAAATGAGACAACAAATAAATTTCAAAATGTGTATAATGGTCCATATGTAGTGTTGGAAGATTTGTCACCAAATGTCAAGATAATTAAAGATGGAAAAGTAGACATCGTACATAAGAATAGAACTAAGATGTTCGTTAAATAGAATGTAATCAGTAAACTTAGTTTATAAGTACCTACGTAAACTCAATATATTAAACTGTATAATCACTATAATGAAAAAAAAACATAAAAAAAATAATCTTATTTTTTTTTCTCAATTGGATGGGTGGTGTAGTGTGGTGACGCCCTCATCCCTATTATGGATACCTATGATATTACTTATGACTACAAATATAGAACAGTCTAAAACCAAACGTTGTTTCATTGAGATGTGTCAAGTCCATACAGTAGTCTAGACAAACACAATCAATCAAAGAAGCACATGATTACGTCTCAAAAAATATCAGGCAATCTTCAAAACTTTGTTTTAAAGCAGGATAGTTGCGAAGAAAAAGAAATATCTAAAGCTGAACTGATAAGTGTATTTCACAACGTAACTCATGGCTTAAGTTATAACAGTCTCGATTGCCAAATGAAAATAGCTTCTAAAATTGCTGCTAAAATGTCTTGTGGGCGCACAAAAGCTGCAGCAATAGCACGAAATGTACTAGCACCATACGCTCAAGAACAAGTCATTTCAGAACTTAAAGATGCTGAGTATTTTTCAGTCGCTAACGATGCTTCGAATGTTGGAAATATGAAAACATATCCATACGATGTGCAATATTTTAACAGAAACAGGAATTTCAAGAAAGATTTTGGATTTCTATGAGGATCCGTTTTAAGCAAGTAACAGAATAAAATGGCTTAAATTTAAATCAGCTGACCGCTTACAGTGCAGATAATGCATCGGTTAATTACGGTGTAAATAATTCCGTATTTCAAAAATTAAAAGAGGAAAACAATCATTTGGTAAAAGCCAACTGCAACTGTCATGTGATTAATTGTGAATTTTCTATTCCGTTTTCTTTCACTGTGTACGAACTGTGAAAGGAAGTATTTGATTCAGTTGGAGAATTATAGTAGTGCAGCGTGTGAAAATGCAGCCAGCCCGGATGTTTGGGGACATTGTCCCTGCGCAAAACGGCACCACCCAGCGCCTATACAGGCCTCCACAAATTAGAGAAAACTTCGTTCAGCCGCCAAGGACTCCCGCTCCGGCTCCTGCAGTTAGAAAACTCAAGATACGCACGCTCCCGTTGCGTTCTAGTGATTGGAATGGGCATGTAGAAGTAACTGACGAGTGTAAATTGGGACTGGCGCTGTTCCATGTTACATCGACTAAGTCTGTGGCAAGGGACATCGTCATTCCTTTTAAACAAGGAATGAGGACGAGGCGTACCAACATCGTTCTGATAGGAACTTCGTTGAACCCTCTGAAAGTACATGTTATTCGTCATGGTTCGGATACCTCCATACCGGATCAAATGCTAAAACACATGAGTGATAGAACTCTGCAACAATATGTAAGCGAACACGCGCTATTGAACCAGCTCATGTACAAGATTGTAAAAGATGATGCGGTTCGAGATAGATGGCTTCCCACCTTCTCCCCTCCCATCCGAAATTTCTCCGTGCTTTTAAACGCGAAGCCAGCGATTGAATTGCGCGGACCAGCTTTTGACACAAAAGGTTACAGTATGAGGCCTCATACGTTAGGCCAACGGTACGTCAAACTCATCATGGAGCGCGTACGCAATGGGGTCAACAAGGGCGTAGGTTTACGTGCTCTGCTGTACGCTCTTGCGTACTCATTGAAACTTCTGCAAGATCGTGACTATGAGAGGCTGAAACTCGCCGCTCCGGTTATTAGAACATGGATTATACAAGACACGTGCGACGATTGCATGTATAAATTTCTCAGAGATTTGCAGGCGAAGCAGACCTTTGAATACATCTATAACGTCGCCGATTCTTTTTCCACACATATAACGTTTCCTTCACTCAACACGGCCATCGCCATCCTCCCTTGTGAGTTGGCTGACGTAGCGAACGTGTACAGTAAGAGCGATTTTCTTCGAACCACTGGAACTCATTCATTCCTTTCTTCTCCGTTCGCGCGAACGAAGCGAAGTGTCGACATTAAGGTGATATCGGGCGCTCCACCGAAGAAGGTATCTCTCACGGGACGCGAGATAGCTACCTTACTGGTTATGCTCGATCTGCACGCTCGTGTATTGCGAGCCAGAGAGTGGACGCATTGCGCAGAAGCGCTATCTGCGTGCCTTAGAGAACGAAGAGCACATGAAAAAGAGAGTTTGGTAGTGGTTCTTTGTGAATTGATAAAGGACCTTCTATCAATATCGTTAATATCTGTCGAAATGGAAACCACGGTCGCACATTTCGCTCCGCTTTTGGCTCTGGGACGAATGTCCGCAGAGATGGAAAGCGCTTGGTCAGATCGGAAACGGAAGGATCAAAGAGTGAGCGCTCAAACCTTCATAGTTGAGTATTGCTTTCTGAGGGCACCCACTCCAGACATGCATGCTTATGCTTTCAGTTTTTACAAAGATTTCGTCGATGTGACTCCTGGGCTTCGAGCTATTTTATCTTTTTAATAAAAAAAAAAAAAAAAAAAAAAAATGCAGGACATTTCTATTTCAAGTAATATGGAATGTTGTGCAGTAGAGCTGACAGACTACGCGTTTATAATACTATGTCTCTATAGAGTCCCAAAAATGCTAGCTACGGAATTAAAAATTTTCTTCACACAATTAAATAAGTTGCTGAAATTAATTAACAAAAAACGTGACAAGACAGTTGTACTCTGTGGTGACTTTAATATAGACATTTTGAAGCCAAATAAAACCTCTCAAAAATTTATCCATATTTTAACAAGTCACAACTTAACCTTAGCAATAAATGAGCCCACAAGACTACAAAGCAAAACATGCATTGACAATTTTGCTCACAATGATGCTACTTGCTGTCAGGCTGAGGTCATCGATTTAGGTTTGTCTGACCATACAGCTCAAATATTGAAATGCAATGTCAAAAAAACATGTAAACTGAAATTCTGGCGGATAAAACGGAGGGACTACTGTGACGAAAATCTAAAAAAATTCAAAGAGTACCTAAATCAATGGAAATTTACTGACTTATACACTACTGACGACCCAAATGAGGCATACAACCGATTTCTTGACATTTTTCTTTTGCTGTATGAGCTATGTTTCCCATTAAAATATATTAAAATCTCCTGCGAAAAGAGAATCAGATGGATATCAAAAGGTATAAAATTATGTACAAAAAGGCAAAGGACTCTGCTTTGGAACAATAGGATAAATCCAAGTGAAGTCAATAAATCTGCTCTAAAAACTTATACTCAAAGATTAAGAAAAATTATAAAGCTGACACAAAAATCTATAAACAGTCATTTAATTAGAACGTCAGTTAATAAGTCAAAAACAACTTGGAAAATTATTAACAGCACTAAACCTTATCAACCCAGGGAACCCATTAGAAAACTAAAGGACGATAATAATACATTGATTACAGACCCAATAAAAATTGCAAACACATTTAATGACCACTTCATAGACCAAATAACAACTCCACCTATGGACCTACATATGACATATAACCTAAAATTCAATTCTCAACCATCTTCATTATTTATATCACCTACAATTTCGTATGACATAATCAAAATAATAAAATCATTAAAAAATAAAACAAGCGTAGGCTATGATAACATTAGCACTAACGTGATAAAATACGTTAATGAAATAATTTCACCCCATCTAAGCCACATAATAAATCTATGCATTGTTAACGGGACTTTCCCTGCAAAATTGAAAACAACGATAATTAAGCCTATTTATAAAAAAGGCGATAAAAACTCGGTTCACAATTACAGACCAATTGCCTTAATTCCAATTATTTCCAAAATATTTGAAAATGTTATTTATAATTCGGTCTACAACTATCTCGATAAATATAATATATTAGTAGAGCAGCAAAAAGGATTCAGAAAAGGAAAAAGTATTAATCTCGCAATATACGACTTTCTTGCGGATATAATACGATGCGTAGATTCTAGAGTTCCAGTATCGGCTATTTACATGGACATGACAAAAGCATTCGACTACGTTAATCACAAAATTTTGCTACAAAAAATGGAATTCTATGGAGTGAGAGGTACAGCTTTAAAACTCATAAAATCATATTTAAACGGGCGAACACAACAAACTCAACTCTCAAATATTTGCATAGAGACAAACAACGAAGTAACATATACTTCAAATGACCGCTTGTCTCTACATGGAGTCCCGCAAGGCAGTATACTCGGCCCATTGATTTTTTTGCTCTACATTAACGATTTGCCGCTGAATGTAAGCTACCCTATGACCCTCTTTGCTGACGACAGCACAGCGGTCATAAAAAAATCAGAAAATAAAAATTACGAACACGAAATAAATAAAACTCTCCAAGAAATAATGTCATGGCTAGAATCAAACTGTTTAAAGGCTAACTTAAGCAAAACTAAAATTATGCACTTTACACAAAAAACCAATCCACCTCCAGTAAACTTGGTATACAACAATGTAGCAATCCAGCAAGAACATGTCACCAAGTTTTTAGGTTTGACGATAGATCATAACTTAAGCTGGAAATACCAAGCCGAGGTAACGTGCAATAAGCTTAGTAAATCTGCCTACGCCTTATACAAGTTATCAAAAATTGTTAGTATAGACGCCGTACTGTCAGCTTTCCACGGGTATGTAATGTCAACATTGCGGTTTGGAATTGTATTTTGGGGCAATTGCACTGAAGTAACTACAATATTTAAAGCACAAAAAAGATGTCTGAGAGCGATGTGTCAGTTAAAATCTACCGAAACCTGTAAGCCATATTTTAAGGCACTGAAAATTCTTACACTTACCTGTCTATATGTATATGAAGTTGCTGTCTTTGTCAAAACAAACGAGTCGCTATTTCCAAAGGCGCATGAAAATAGCTCTAGAACAATACGGCATCCACATAAACTAAAAATTGAATCCTGTAAAACAGCCTTCAAACAAAAAAGCATTGTGGTCATGGGACCAAAAATATATAACAAGTTGCCAGATAATCTAAAATCGCTAAATACTATTCAATTTAAAAGAAAATTATATGACATGCTGACTAATAAATGCTATTATGACATGAAAGAGTTCTTTGAAGATAAATTGTAATTTAGATCAGATATTTATTAATTTAGTTTGTAATTATTGACACGCTGACATGTATATTTTTATCATTGACATTAATTTTGTATTTATTTAAATTGTTTTTTTAATATTAACTTAATCTTTTAATTTTTGACATTCTGTATTTAATTGTATTTTTATAAAATTATTTAAAAAGTTTTACTTGTGACATAAGATTTGTATGCCTATTTAGGTAGAGCACAAAAGAAGCTATATTTTTTCAACCATTACACCTGCAGGCCTATTCGTGCCACAAAAAAAACACTATCGTTTCGATCTCGTTACGATCGAGTTGTCAAATTGCGATTCCTGCCACCAAAATACGATCTGCGTAGTTTGATAGTTTCGAGATCGCAAAAATGAATGAACGAAATGGAATATGACGCGATTCCTGCCAGTTTTTTCAAGTTTTTCGGTATCGCAAACCTGTCATATTTTGACGTTAAAACGTTTCTAAACAATTGGAAGATATGGTGAATTTGTAAGATCGCTAATGATATTTATTGTTAAAATCACAGGAAAAATAATAAGTTTTAGTGTTGAATTTGTGGTTTTTAACTCTGGTGTAGGTTAGGAGTGGTAGAGGTAGGTGTGAGTGTGAAGTAGGACACCCTAAATGTGACCTTTGCAGTCAAATTTAACGCTTACGAGTGTTACGACCAAATAATACTAAATAACCAAGATATTAAGCCTTTCGTCAGCCGGACAGCCGTTCCTACCAGGTACATTTCCATCCTTCCCGAATTCGTTTTTTTCCTAAGCATTATTTGTTGTAATAATCATTAGGCGTTATGTATTATTGCTACATAATGTACAACCATTTCATTAATTTAAGATGAGGCGAATTCAAAGAATGTGGCGTCTTCTTGATGCAGCTCACAGAGTTGATGTTGCGAATCGCCGCCGTCAGCTGCGCCAATTAAGGCAGAGGAATGACCCCTTCGAATTGCCGGATGCAGAGTTTGTAGCGACGTACAGACTCTCGAAGGAGGTTGTGCAAAACCTTATAGAGGAGTTGACTCCGATTCTAACCCCCACAGAGCCAGGAGATATATCAGTGGCAAGGAAGGTATGATAATTAAATAAATATTTTGTACATACATGTACTTATAACTTATTTTATAAAAAATGGATTAAGCACTTAAATAAGTATAGGTAATGTAAGGTAAGATGCTTCATGTTTCAGGTCTTGATTGCTCTTGGTTTTTTTGCCTCTGGATCGTATCAGAGAGGAGTGGGCCAAGGCGCTACACATAGTGTATCTCAGCCCACAGTCTCAAAGGCTATTAATGAAATAACGGATGCACTAAACCATCCGGGAATACATTGTGTTCCCTAGAACACGGGAAGAAAGGAACACCATAAAACAAAGGTATGCTTACTCCTTATTGCTCGTCTTACAATTTAGCCTCTAGTTATCCCTGAATGGGTAGGCTATAAGGTACATTGTACCCACTTTTGGCAGGTGTTTTGTTAGTCTCATAATATTATGCTGAAAAGAAAAATTGATATACCTATATAATTTTTGCAGATTCTTTGAGTTATATAATTTCCCGGGGATTGTGGGCTGCATAGATGGCACCCATGTCTGCATTATGAGGCCTAGTGAAAATGAAGAGGAATACTTCAATAGGAAGCACACACATTCCCTCAATGTGCAAATAGTTAGTTTTTTAATTAAACAAATAAACATTTATTTAATATTTATTTTTTTAAACAACTAAAATTTAGGAACTTGTAATCACAGTTTGTATTTATTTACATAGGCTATACATAACAACTCGAGTGCCTTTCCCACTAAGATGGACTGTCTGTTTTCTCTGTCAGTCTAAAGAGACAGGTATGCCAGTGGTAGTACAATTTATATGAAACTGTTCACATTTAGACAGATCCATATTGTACTGCCACTGGCATATCTATCTCTTCAGACAGACCGAGAAAAAGAGACAGTCCATCTTAATGGGAACAGAGTCTTAAGATGCACCCACACAGCAGTTATATAACATTAATATTAAGGGAATGTTACATAACATTTGTTGTGTCATGTTGTTACATGTAGGAACTTATAATCACAGTTTGTATTTTTACAGATATGTGATGCAAATCTACTTATTTTATATAAATCTACTTTCAAAGTTTTGTGTGCTCCCCCGCCTTGTGAGTTTAAATTGCTGGCAATCTGGCTCCATAATTCCTGGCTCTTGTGCCTAGCCTCGGTGGTTCTAAGAAAGCCGACGGCTAGGTCACGGTGGCTCTCCATAAAGTTTAGCAGAGCCTCCAACTGTGCGTAGGAGACTCTGCTATTTCTATTTATATCTTCGTTCATCCTTATTACTTGGATACACAACTTAGAATTGCAACAATAACAAACTGGTACATACGTTTTCGTAAGAAAACAAAAAATAAAATTAATGGCGTCTGTCAGATGTGCCAACGTTGTGCTATTCTTCAACGTTGAATAAAAAAGTCGTCTAACATTACTATCGTATCGATACTAAATCCAACAAAATACATTGTTGGAAAAATTGATTCATCGAGTTTTTAATTTAAATAGCATTAAAACAATAATTAACAATACATCCTCGTAAGAAATAAGTTTAATCAAACGCAATGATTCATTTATGAGTTTAAATTCATAAAATGTAATTAAAATTAGTGGTAGTTAAACATAATTTATACATGGCAATTTGAAGGTTATTATTTCATTCATTTCACTCAAGCGATCGAATTAAGTTTTAGCGAGAGCTAAGTATAGGAGGCAGGAATACCGTTTCTGACCATTGCGTATTTCTAACGTAATTCGATCGTATCGTAGACAGATCGTTTTTCAAATGTTTTGGTTGTGGCACGAATAGGGGCGCTGATGTACTTGTGTCTCACAAATCAATAAATGAATTATGAATTATGAATTAACAACTGTATTAAATACGCTCCTATGGCGTTGTCAGTAGATATTGAGAGTATTGTTATAAAAACTTTTAATGAGTTTAGCTAATCATCGACCAAAACCGAAAAGTTGAAAGAATGCTGCTTGTTTGCAAGGACAGAGTACAAAGAACTTCTACGCCATGTACCAACTCGATGGCTATCTTTATTGCCTGCTCTTGATCGTCTTCTGAATTGCTGGCCAGCAGTCAAGCAGTATTTTTTGTTAAAAGGAGAAAAAGATTGTAGGAAGGAGATTTGGGAATTCGTAGGAAAAAGCTTAACCAGCTTTGATAACAATGAAGAGATCGATGAATGTAAGCATGAGGGGATTTCAGAAGCGTATTTGTACTTTGTGCACAATGTCATGAGTGAGTTCTATACGGCAATCTCAACACTTGAAAGTGACTCGTGAACGATTCTGGAGATTGATCAGGTCATGAAAAAACTGCTCCTTCATCTAAAAAGCAGGATGGAAGACAAGTTCTACGGGAGCAAAAATAAAACGGTCTTAAAAACGGTTTCTCCTGAAGAAAAAGAAATATTTTGCGCCGAAGCAGATGATTTTTTAAAACGTGCGATCCAATACCTAGCAGATCGATACGATTTCACAGAAAACTGTTTATATAAGAAGTTAAGTGCACTGTCTCTAAAAAATGAAAGTTTGTTTTCTTGGGATATACTGTCACAGTTACCAGAATTACTGAATATTCCAAATGAAATTGACCAAGACGCGCTCTATATGGATTACTGCCAAATTAAAACCATATACGAACAGCTAGACCCTAATTCTCGGAGACTTTAACACTTGCCTTCTCAAAAATAACGGTCGCTCAGCAAAGCTGAAATCTCTTGTTAGTTCTTTAAACTTACACATCCTTCCCCTGGGTGCCACCCACTTTCACTGCACCCCTTCTCTTCCTGATCTGATGATTACTTCTAACATATCCAAGGTTGCTGTGCATGGCCAACTTAATGCCCCCTTCTCCTATCCTCCTAAGTTAAGGCCTCCCAAGCGCGCAGCTAAATTCCTTGACATACGTAGCTTCAAGGGCATGGATCTTAACTCCCTTAAATCAGATGCCGCCTCTGTTGACTGGTCCCCTGTCGTTGATAGCGAGGCCGTTGAAGACAAAGTCCGGAACTTTAACTCTATTGTCCTGAGCTTGTTTGATAAGCACGCTCCGGTCAAGAGGGTTAAGGTTAAGCACGTGCGCCGTGGCTTACTGACACCATCAAGGGTCTGATGGCCAAGAGAAACCGTGCCAAGAGGAGATATAAGTTGGTTCCGAATGACGAGAACATTTTAATTTTCAAACGCCTCCGTAATCTTTGCACTCGTCTGTGTCGTAATGCCAAACGTCGTCACATCTACGAGTGTATTCAGAGCTATACTCCAGCACAGGTTTGGAAATTCCTGAAGACTCTTGGTGTAGGCAAGTCCCAGGACTTGGCTGCTGGAAATGTCGACCTTAACGGTCTCAACTATTTCTTTGCCATCCCCCCTGTCGTGATGGACCCCCTCGTTAAGGAAGCCACCCTTCGTAACCTACGGTCCGTGACCACAGCCCACAGTTCACCCTTCAACTTTAACCATGTCGGAATCGGCGCAGTAAGGAGGGCAATATTAGCGATCTCTTCAAAGGACATAGGTGAGGACAAGATCTGTTATCAGATGATAACCACCATCATCGATGAGCTATTACCTATCATCACCCACATAATGAATGTGTCGCTTGAACAATCTTGCTTCCCCACTCAGTGGAAACAGGCACTTGTGATTCCCCTACCTAAAACGTCCAATCCCGTCGCCTTTAAAGAATTCCGTCCCATATCTATTCTGCCTATCCTCTCCAAAGTCCTGGAATCAATTGTTCACATCCAGCTCTCCTCCTACCTTTCCTCAAATAACTTATTAAATCCCCATCAATCAGGTTTCAGGCCGGGTCACAGCACTACCACGGCTCTGCTTAAAGTCACTGACGATATTCAATCGGCTATGGATCAGAAGCAGCTTACGGTCCTTACACTGCTTGATTTCAGTAGCGCCTTCAACTGCGTCGATTTCGATATCCTGGTTGAAATTCTAAAGTCGCTTAAAGTCTCCTCGCACTCGGCTCGCTGGTTTGACTCCTACCTGAGAGACCGCCAGCAGCGCATTAAGTCTGAGGAGATCTCCACGGACTGGTGTGAGCTCTCCACGGGTGTCCCGCAGGGTGGTATCCTTTCTCCTCTCCTCTTCTCAGTATTCATAAACTCCATATCTGACGTTCTTAGTTCTTCTTATCATCTCTACGCAGATGACCTCCAAATATGTCGGCACTTCTCTCCGTGTGATGTGAAACTGACTGTAGAGGCGTTGAATGCTGACCTCGACAACATCAGGAAATGGGCTATTTCATATGGGCTGCAAGTCAACCCGGGAAAATCTCAAGCCATGATTATGGGTACACGGCATTCGCTTAACTTGCTACAGAATTCGCCCGTCGATCCTGTATTGTATGATGGTACCATAATTAATTACAATGAGAAAGCTAAGAATCTTGGGGTTATATTTGACAACTTGCTGTCCTGGTCGCCCCATGTTTGTGAGGTCAGCAGACGAGTCTTTGCGTCATTTCACTCCCTCCGAAGATTGCAGTACTTCCTGCCACGGCAGACTAAAATCATTCTTGCTCAGTACCTTCTACTACCTTTAATAGACTATGCGGATGTTTGTTGGGTCAGCGCGAACGAAGAACAACTGAACAAACTCGAACGACTTCAAAATCTCGGGATTCGGTTTATCTACGGGTTGCGCAAGTATGACCATGTCTCCCAGTATCGCAAGGAGCTGGAGTGGCTTCCGATCCGTCTTCGCCGTGACATGCACATTCTCTCCTATCTGTTCAATATTTTGCGAAATCTCCGATACCCCACATATCTACGCCAACGTTTTGACTTTCTTTTCCCCAGGGATAGCAATCCGAGATCCCACACGGTGTCTCTCCTTTCAACTCCTCGGCATAACACTGCCGCTTACGAACACTCGTTTAGGTTAAGGGCAATCCGACTGTGGAACGCACTTCCCTGCGCTATTAGGGAAAGTCCCTCAATTTTCACTTTTAAGAAAAGATTGAAAGTGTATTTCCTTTCTCTTCCGTAAATGTAACCATATTTATGTAGGTATATGTATGATTTATTATAGTTTATGTATGTTCATGCTATACATTGTATTTTATGTAGTGGAAGTATACATTCAGTCAAAAAAGTATCGGGAATGGATAATTTGTCTATGGTTCCAAATTCAAATTTTGTTTTTTTTTGTTGTTTTTCAATTGGCACACCTATTTTCCATTTTGGTGCGGATTTTTAGTTGCATCTGTTGTTTATATTTATTATAGTGCTGTTTTTAGTTAGATCATATCTAGTTGTACTGCGAATTTCACTATGGACAAAAATATCGAACAAAGAGTTTTTCTTAAATTTTGCATCGCCAACGGAATTTCGTGTTCGGAGTCACTGAAAATGTTACAGAAGGCTTACGGTGAATCGACTTTATCAAAAACACGTGCTTATGAGTGGTACAAAACGTATAAAAGCGGTCGAGATGTGATAGAAAATTTGCCTCGCTCTAGTAGGCCATCAACATCTTCAACTGAAGTTAACGTCGCAAAAGTGAAGGAATTAGTGACTGAACATCCTCATTCAAATTTGAGAGACATAACCGCTGAACTTTCTGTGTCTCACGAGTCGATCCGCACCATTTTAAATAATCACTTGGGTATGAAACATGTTGCTGCTCGGCTGGTCCCAAAAGACCTGAATTTTCTCCAAAAACTCAATCGCATAAGAGTCGCTGAGGACATAATTGTAAACTAATTTTTGACCAAAAACTCAACAAATACTATCGAGCAACCACCTTATTCACCAGATATGGCTCCAGCCGACTTCTTCCTTTTTCCTAAACTCAAATTACCACTTCGTGGCACACGTTTTCATTCGGTAGAAGACATAAAGGAGAATTCGCGACGAGAACTGAACTCAATTCCGGAAAAAGGGTTTAAAAAATGTTTTGATGATTGGACTATTCGTTGGCGTAAGTGTATCGTTTCTGAAGGCGCATACTTTGAAGGCGATAAAATAAATTTAGATGAATAACTAACATTTTGTGTATTATTGATCTTTTCCCGGTACTTTCTTGACAGAGTAGTATATATATTTTTTTTATTTTATATTTGGTATAGTTTATATATATTTTGAAAGTAATTTGCGTCCGTATGTATAGTGTTATTGCGAACTAGGACTTTCCTGTATAATTAACTCTCCTGTCCTGCCTAGGTTTGCTGGAAGAAATCTCTTTTTAGAGATAAGCTCGCCTTTGCTTATTACATTACTTTTAATTGTCTGTAACTTTATATTATCTATGCAATAAAGAATAAAAGAAAGAAAAGCATAAAAAAAGCTAGATAAAGACATGAGCAGTGACAAAATTTGGGCCCAAGTTTTTAAAAAGTGCGATACTTCTAAAACGTTGAAACGTTTAATATCGTTCGTAATGTCAATTCCTGTAAGCAAGGCATATTGCGAACGGGCGTTCAGCTTGCTGAACCAACTATACACTAAAGAACGGAACAGGATGGGAGTTTATTTGATAAAAGCCGAAATAATGATACGCCTTAATTTTGAGACTACGTGCACAAATTTCAAGTCCTTCTTGGGAACACCGCAAGGTCTTAAACTGGTTGATTCAGTTAAATCAAACACTAAATACAAGTGGCAAAGTAAAAAATAAAGTGTTTGATTTAGCTGATTCAACCAGCCATTCTTGAACGAGTTGTACGGGTCATTTTTGGTATAAATATTTCTTTATATTGTATTGTGAAAAAAAAATTGAAAAAATAATATTTCTGTTTCATTTGTCCCGGCGGGTGCCGGAGAATCCCGGAATTTTCTGACTTTGTCCAGTTTTGCTGTCCAGCCATCTGGCAACCCTAGCCATATGGTTAAATCTAATAAAGAAGCCGTGAATTATGAAATAGCTTTTTTTTACTACTTCATAATTTTCATAATTTCTTTATTGCACACAAATCAAACAAAAAAACAAGAGTTACATAAAAAAGTGTACAAAGGCGAGCTTATCTCTAATAAGAGATCTCTTCCAGCAAACCAGGCAAACAAGGGAAAAGTTGATGGTTGAGCAGGGGTAGACCTATGTGTACAATATATAAAATATTAAATTAAATAAATTAAATAATAACTATAATAATATACTAAATACTTATTATATACTACAAATACTATTTTATACACTATACTAATACATACTTACATGCCTACTACCTATAACTCTAAAGGGAGAGGTAATGTCTCTTCACACGACTTTTAAAGATATTCAGATTAGGACTGTCCCTGATGGTGCAGGGGAGTGCATTCCACAACCGAATGGCCCGGGCTCTAAACCCGTTCTCATAGTAAGCGGTGTTATGCTGTGGAGTTGTGAGCATGGAAACTGCGTGAGTTCTCCGAGGTCTGCTGGAAGAAAGAAATTGAAAACTGTCTCGTAAGAAAGTTGGGTAGCGTGGATTACGTAAAATGTTGTAGAGGAAATTGAGGATGTGTGAGTCCCGACGAAGACGAATCGGCAGCCACTTCAACTCCCTGCGATGTTGTGACACATGGTCGTATTTGCGCAGCCCGAAGATAAACCGAATCCCGAGATTTTGAAGTCGTTCGAGTTTGTTCAGTAGTTCTTCGTTAGCACTGACCCAGCAGACATCAGCGTAATCGATGAGGGGTAGAATGAGAGATTGAGCAAGAGTGATTTTGGTATGTCGAGGCAAAAAGTACTGAAGTCTCCTGAGAGAGTGAAAGGTAGAAAATACTCGGCGACTTACCTCATTGACATGCGATGACCAGGACAACTGGTTGTCGAAGATTAGACCCAGGTTTTTAACTTTATCGCTATATACGATTGTGGTACCATTAAAAGTGACAGATGGAATGGGATGTTGCTGCAACAAGTTAAGAGAATGTCTAGTACCTATTATCATGGCCTGGGACTTGCTCGGGTTGACCAGGAGTCCGAAGGATGAAGCCCAACTTCTTATTCCCTCAAGATCAGCGTTGAGTGCCTCCACAGCAGAGTGTGCATCGTTGAGAGAGAAGTGGCGATAAATCTGAAGATCATCAGCGTAAAGATGATATGAGGAGGACAGGACGTCCGAGATGGTGTTGATAAAGATCGAGAATAGAAGAGGAGAAAGAATACCACCTTGAGGGACGCCTGTAGAGAGGTCACACCATTCAGTGGATATCTCTTCCGACCTGATACGCTGTTGCCGATCCCTCAAATAAGAGTCGAACCAGCTAGCAGTGAAGGAGGAGACGTTCAGAGATCTGAGAAGCTCAACGAGAATGTCAAAATCTACGCAGTTGAAGGCACTACTGAAGTCAAGTAAAGCAAGCACGGAAAGCTGTTTGCGGTCCATGGCTACCTGGATATCATCTGTGACTTTCATGAGAGCCGTGACGGTGCTATGACCCGGTCTGAATCCTGACTGGTACATGTTCAGCAGATTGTTTGAGAGAAGGTAAGAAGAGACTACTTATCAAAGAAGTATCAATAAAACTCGATGAATAGAAAGTAGCAAAACTTAAGTTTGAAAAACCCGGTCCGTGTGACCGGCGTCACCGTTGGTGTAAGTCAAATTCACATCACCAATGGTGGGTTAAGGGCATTTTAACAAGCATTTATACAGTGCAAAAAGAAGTCCATACATTAAAAAAAAATTTGGCCTCCGCTCGTCAAGATCCAGGCTACACCGGATTTATTTCGGCTCATAGAAAAAGAAAAAAAGAAGATCTGGTTTACAAATTCAAAAAATGTAAGCAACTGAGAAGCATTTTAGTCGGAAGAGAGAACATAAGAGCTTGGAGGGCAAAATATTTGCGTGCCATCAGGTCAAATGATGTACGTGGCGTAGAAAAAAAAACGGTTTACCTAGACGAGACCTGGATCCATGCTCATTATGTTATCCATTATCATACACCGGAAAAAATTGGCAAAGCGAGAGAGAGCAGCAGAAATGAAGGTGTATTCAAAAATGAGTTTAAAGATGAATCGATTGTGTTTTACCAGATGGAAAGCTAGCCGAATACACTTTAATGCATACAAAAAAGTTGGTATTTATTATTAATTATGGGAAATATTAAACTGCACCTCAAAAATACTGATTTGCACAGCAAATATCAGGGCAAAATGCTGCGGTAGCTTAGGTGAAGGGTAAAGGGGGTGAGCGAAGAGAAGTTCATGTTAGGTTGAACATGCAAGAATAACAAAACATAAGTACCTACTAAAAAGAGAAACTTGAGTACACATTAGAATGGGTCGATTTTTTTTATTTTATATAAATTATTTCTAATAGTGCGGAAAAGTTGACCCTGGTATGTACTAATAACAACGTATTTTTTTAAATTATCTACCCGCGCATTGCTGTTGTTTTTTTTTTTTTAAATCACTCCTTAGAACATGATTGGTAAAGTACCTTATTTAATTATTTTATTAATTGTTTTACAACGAAAACTCAATAAGAAGGCCACAAGGTAAGCTTGGACAGCAACAGTGTAACATGAAGTGAGGCAAGGGGCGCGGGGGAGGGTAGCAAAGAAATGCAACTGAGCCCAATTCGCGCATTGTTTTAGTGACACAATCAACTTCAACGAGACCGGTCGCGCGGCAATTATTTAATTGTTTTTCTCTTGTTTGGCTATTAAATCGTGCAGCAAGTGACGTGCCATGGATATTAGCAGCAGAAGAACCACGAACTGTCGTATATTTGGATCGTTTGATGAGTTAGTTGAGACCCAACTGCCGACATACAAAGATGTTATGAAATATTATAACCTTGTAAGATATCGTCTTAAAATCGAACAAAATTCGAAAAAGGAACCCACTGTTAACATGATTTCTGAAATCTTTGCCCAAAAAGTCGAAAGTTTGTGGCTCAAGGCTTCTATTCCCACAATATCTCACACTCGTGTGCTGCAGCTCCTTAAAACTTACCACGCAAAGAGCAAGGGCATGTTAAAGTCGTGGAAGCGTCTTTCTGAAGAAAAACAGCATGAGTTTTTGGTGAGCTCTGAACGGTTGTTTGATTTGAGTGCCTGCAAGTGCAAAGACTTTCAATCTTGTGGGTGTCCAAAAGAAAAAAAAATGTCCTACAGCGGAAAAACTTTTCTGACAGATCAGCGAATAAACAGGAAGATGATGATGGATAGAGTCTATTTAGCGACAACTCGGAAGAATATAAAAGCTGTGGAACGCAATTTAAAACTACAAGCATATTACAGTGCTGCTGAATCACCGCAGCAAGATTCTTTTCACCCAAATCCTAGCACTTCCAAGGAATCTGTCAGTATCCCAGAGGAAGCTTCTCCACAGCATTCATCAGCTCCACCACTGCCTAAAAAGCGCAAAATCAGTCCTTGGACAAATTAGCTAGTGTGTGTGATCGTTACGGGGTCTCAGACAGAGCGGCCGCTGCTGTCGCTTCAGCCGTACTGCAGGATGTGGAGAAAAGTGGTGAAATCATCGACAAGTCCAGACTACGTCGGGCGCGGACTAAACTACGAAAGAAAACTGTGACTGAGGCGCAGATCAACCATATTCCTGCATTATACTTCGACGGCAGGAAAGATGAGACGCTTAAAATTGTGTCTAAAGCGGGAAAAAAATACCGGATCAGCAAAGTGGAAGAACACATTTATATCATCAAAGAGCCAGAATCAATTTACGCTGGTTACGCTGTCCCATCTGAAGGAACATCGAAAGGCTTAGAGTCTGCGATTCACGAAACCCTTACCTGTCAAGGTATCTCTTTAGAAAACACAGTTGTTGTTGGTTGTGACGGTACTGTTACAAATACTGGAAAGTATCGTGGGGTGGTACGGCTGTTTGAGCAACGACTTGACAGACCTCTTCAGTGGGTAATTTGTTTATTACATATGAATGAATTGCCCCTTAGACACTTGTTTTCATTTCTTGATGGAGCTACGACTGGGCCCTCTACTTTCTCTGGTGCAATTGGAAACCAACTTGTCGAGTGTGAAAAGCGGCTAGTTATAGCCTATGAAAGCATTGACGGCACTTTGCCTGACGTATCCAACGTGCAAGACTTGAGCTCCGACCAACGTTACCTCTATGAGATAGTTTCAGCTGTAATAAACGGTGAATGTCCTGCTGATTTGGCTTGTCGATCTCCAGGGAAAATTTCTCACGCAAGATGGCTTACAAAAGCCAACCGAATCATGCGACTGTATTTTTCAAGCACTGATCCATCAAACAGCCTCAAAGAACTCGCTGCATTTGTAGTAAAGGTCTATGCCCCCGTTTGGTTTCAAATAAAAATACACCCTTCGTGCAAAGACGGAACACGACACCTTTATAAACTGATCGCGAGCTCGCGATACCTTCCAGCAGACCTGAGGAACTACCTTCCTATTTCGCTCATCCGGAAAACCTGCTTCTGGCTATGTTAACCGATCCTGAGAAGCATGTGCGACAGCTTGCCACAAGGCGCATTCTTAAAGTCAGAAAAGCTGACACTCTAGAAAACCCGCGTGCTCCTCGTGTGTTCGAGGTTCCCAAGATTAACCTTGATGCGACTTCTTATATTGACCTGATCGACTGGCAAGTAAAATACTCTCAACCCCCGATACTACGCGATGTCACAGATGAAGCCCTACTTTCAATGGTTGAGTCAGGAAGCAGCGAAGAAATACTTTTCCTGCGGCTTCCCTGTCACACACAAGCTGTAGAGCGAGCTGTGAAAACAGTAACTGAAGCGTCTTTACAGTTGTGTACCAAAAACGCCAGGGAAGGTATGATAAAGACGAAAATTCAGAATCGAAAAATGATGCCAAAGTTCGAAAGTAAAAAGGATTTTAGGGCTTTTTAAATGTGTCAGATTGGTGATTTTCATAGTATCATCATAGTTTTTTTTAAATAAAATACTTTTCTCATGATATTTTCTGTGTTTTTTGTATGGTAAACCAGCCTTAATAATAATAGGGTCACCTCTTAAGACCCTGGGTACACCTGTGTGCACCTGAATTTATGATTTTTTTGTGACGTCTAGCGACATCTTTTGTGGAGTAGCACTACTAAACCAGCGTCTGCTGACATCTGTTTCTTAGAAAATCGCCGATAGGTGGCGCTAGAGGTACTTTTTCGCGACTTTTGACCATTACAACTTTCGAGTAGGTAGATTTTTATCATTTGTGCTGCGGAAAAAAGTTAATAACCAGGTAAATATGCTAAATCTATGTTTTTTCGTATTCTTTTTGTATTTTTGTTTGCTTATTTATGCTTTTACCATTACAGAATCAAAGTGTTGTCTGTAATGGTAAAATCATATGGTTTGATATTTATTTGCGTGAATTGTTGGGTAAATAGTTTAGGTACACCCTTGTGTACCTCGGGAGTTAACTCAAGTAAAAATTCTAGTATGGGTAAATATCACCTACGTTTTTTTCAGGATAAAACATGAATGACAAAGAGATTGAAGATTTCTTGAATGCCAGTGATGGAGATTTTTATGCTGATGATGATGATGAAGAGTTTTTTCCATCTGAAGAATCCCAAGCTTCATCTTCAGAGTCTGAAGAGGAGCACCAAAATCTGCCTGTTGAAAATGTTGGAGGCTCTGAAAGACACTTTTGGTTAGCCAAAGAAATGCCTTCTAGAGGCCCAAATATTGACGAAGATATGTTGAAGCCACAGGGATGCTCTCAGGCAAATATGTTGAGGTTATTTTTTTGAATATTTGGACGTTGACTTCTGGCGACTTGTGGCTGAGCAAACTAATTTGTACTCCGTACAAAAAAGAGAACATCGCTCAGTTAAAACTGACTACAAGGAGATGATACGATTTGCAGGAGTACAATTACTCATGGGTACCTTGAAATACCCACAAGCCAGACTATACTGGAGTAGAGATTTGTTTGTACCAGTCATTCGCGATACCATGACGAGGGATCGATTTTTCGAGCTCCGAAATCATGTACATCTTGTAGACAACACCTTGGACAGATCAAACAGCAATGATAAACTGTGGAAGTTAAGACCAATGCTAGACCACATACTTCAAAAATTTCACAGCTTACCTAGATCACAACATTTGTCGATAGATGAACAAATGATTCCGTTTTCAGGCCGCTGCGAATACAGACAATATGTCCCGTCAAAACCAAATCCTCTGGGGCTGAAAAACTTCGTGTTAGCTACTAGAGACGGCCTTGTATTGGATTTTCATTTGTATGTAGGATCTAATACCATACCACGAGAAGATATGGCTACACTGGGATTGGGCGCAGGAATAGTGAAATTGTTATGCCGCACGATTGATGGCAGCTGTGTTCTTTACACGGACAGGTTCTTTACTAGTATAAAATTGGCCGAATACCTGAACAAGAACAAAGAAGGAGTTTACCTGACTGGAACAGTAATGACAAACAGAATGGGGCCAGTTTCCCAGAAGTTAAAACCTGACAAACAGATGTCCAGGGGCACTTGGGATGAAAAGGTCAGGAATGACGAAAATATATGTGTCTTGAAATGGAAGGATACTAAGACTGTTAACATGCTGTCAACGTGTGTTGGTAGTGCTCCAGCCGGTAGTTGCAAGCGCTGGTGTAAGTTCCAGAAACAGAAGGTGGATGTAGCACAACCAGCCATTGTGAGAAACTACAACAGATGCATGGGAGGAAGAGACCTCTGTGATAGGTTGATAGCTTATTACAGAAGCTCCATGCGTACTAGGAAATGGACAGTAAGAGCTTTCAACCACTTCTTAGACTTGTGCTGTGTTAACTGCTGGATCATGTATATCAGATGCTGCCAAGAAGAAGGTGTTGAATCCAAGAATAGACTTGGTCTTATGCAATACCGACTCAATATTGCAACTGCAATGGCTAGGTACGAGGGTGGAAGGACAGACGATCCCAGCACCAGCTCCAGCCCAGGTCCCAGGCCTAGAACGAGTGAAAGGGTCATACAAGATGATGCCGAAGTGGAAACGCCTTCACGGAAGAGACCAAGACCGGTTGTATCTCATCCACAGGTTGAGGTGAGACTGGATGGAATTGATCATCTTTCATTCTTCAAAGACGACAATTTTGCCTCAAAATGTAGGTATCGAGGGTGCAAATCAAGATGCCGGACGATTTGCAAAAAATGTGACTTGTATTTGTGCACACAAAAAAATAATTGTTTCTACAAATACCACCAACCTTAGGTATGTCAAGACCCGAGGTGCACATCTGTGCATGGTGTTTTTCTCTAATAAATAATAATAATAAAAATAATTTTTTTTTTCTTCTTCATTGACCCCATATTAGTAAGAAAAAACAAAAAGTTTTGTGGTGCTGTGTTGATTTGTTCTTCAGGACTTAAGAGGATAAAAAAATATATATCAATATGACTAAAATACAAAAAAAAAATTTTTTCAAAGTCAATGCGCGGGTAGAAGCAAATGAGTTAAATCACTTTTTCTTTTTTAGTTTTGCGTTTTTATGTGTGGATCAACTTTTTAGAACTATTAGAAATAGAACAGACAATAATTTTTTTTCGCCTGTTACGATGTCACCATCTACAATGAATCACCGACCAGATGAATCACCTCATACGAGATTGCGAAAGACATGGAACCTTCTAGAACATCGATTCCGAATTTCATGAGAAATCTGACAGTGCATTTCATTTCCATCGTGGGACCACCACCAGTTTTCCCAGTGCCTTTTTGCTAGAATCGCTCTTGCGAGAGGACGTTTAGTATAATTGCGGGATCAATCGCGATCACCCCTAATTTTAAGTGAATAGACTAAGAACATTTGTAACTTTCTACATTAAAGTTGTGAATGGACATATCTCGTCTTTTTTAAAATCCCCTCTGACGGCCAGTACACGTAATTGGCGCAGTCGGTAGTGGGTGGTTGGTCAGTGCGTGAATCTAACATCGAGGACCACACTGATAGGTGTCGTATCGGACGACACGGTGCAACTACGATCTACAACCTACGTACGTACAAGTGCCAAGAAGAGGATTTACCGAGCCGCCACATCCAGACATCGATGAGAAAGCTCCAAGACGAGATGCTGCTACTGTGAGTCATAGAATAGTTACGCAAATTCTATTGGTTGCTATTCCCTCACTCTCACAGTACCTATCCTAGTTCCTAGTTACCTAGTTTCTAATAATTATATCGTATACCTAATATCGGTGTACCTCTTAGTTAAATCTATCTTATTAGTTGTATACCTATTATCGGTGTACCTCTTAAGTAAATCTATCATAGTTATATCTAAAATCGATATACCTAACTACCAAATTTTTTTACCCACGAGTAGGTAGGGGTCTTAGACCCAGTAGTCGTGAGGAAATAAGGAGACAGCTAAGCGACCAAAGTCGTAACTTAAACCTCCTAGAAGTAATAGACGAAAGCTTAGAAGATAATTATTTTAGAATGACGGAAAATCAGCAGAACGAGGTACCGACCCTCGCCGCCGAAAATATGGCACCTCTGCAACCCCAGGTTGATTATACGGACAGGATTTACAAGGCTTTAAGGTTAGTGCCTGAGTTTGATGGAAACTCTAATGTCCTGATAAGATTTTTGAACATTTGCGATCAGCTTGTGCTCACATATGTCAATCCAGCCCCAGGCAACGAACTAAACAACTATGCTATGTTAAATGGCATATTGAATAAAGTAACAGGACCCGCCGCTAGAACACTAGCAACGAACGGCGTAGCCTCAGACTGGCATGGCATAAGGAATGCATTGATAAATTCATTCTCAGACCATCGTGATGAATCTGCTCTATATACGGATCTATCAATGTTGTGTCAAGGCAATGATACCCCACACGTTTACTATGAACGTGTCCAAAATCTACTCAATACCATCATGACCTATGTCGAACTGCATGACGAAGTTTCAACTACTGTGGAAGCGAAACGAACTTTGTATAAAAAGTTAGCGCTTCAGACATACCTGAAGGGTTTGAAAGAACCACTAGGCTCTCGAATTAGATGCATGCGACCCCCAACCTTAGAGAAAGCCCTGGAGTTTGCTCAAGAGGAATTAAACGTAATGTACCTACAGAACAAAGAACCGAGAAAATTCCCCCCCGTGTATTCGCAAAATGCTTCCCGATCAAACCCAACTCAATTTCTGGTGCCCCGACCAGCGTTTGTTCCCCAAATGCCTCCGCCAAATGTGACTAGGCCCATTTACAGCCTTCAACAGCCCAACACCCCGTATAGACCCCCGTATCAAGGACCATCAAGGACCCAACAAATGTTCGGTGCCCTGCCCCGTTCTGACATGTCCACCGGTTTTAAAATTCAACCGCGACCCCAGCCTATGAATTCATTCCAAAACCGACCAACACCAATGAGTGGTGTAAGTCACCCCGTTGCCCGGACTCTACCACCGATTTCTCGTAATGTAGCTCCTTATCAGCCGCAACGAGAAATGCACAGTAACGAAGCGTACGAGACATACGACCCTAACACTTACGATGACTATAACCAAGAGTACCCGGAGTACCCCGGCTTTGTATCGAATGACTGTGACAACCCCCAAATGACTGACCCACAACAGCTCGACTATGACCAGACTCAACAGACCGAGCAGGATTTTCCCCCGGATTCGAAGCCGAATTCCCCAGAATAGAATTAAATCTTCAGCATCGGAGACAACTCCCGTACATCCAGATTTTCAACCCCCCCCTGAAACTACTCATTGACACAGGTGCAAACCAATCGTTTCTTAGCCCTGAAGCGGTTGAAAGATATTTTCCATATACGCCCCTAGACTATGACCCTTTTATAGTGACGAACATACACGCTACTACGTCAAATAACTACTCAATCAGAATTCCCTGCTTCCCCGAGTTCAATGACCGATTACCGATAAAATTATCTGTCTATAGATTCCATAACTATTTTGACGGCTTAATTGGATGCGATTTGTTGGAACAATGGAAGGCAAAAATAGATCTTGGAAAGAGAATATTCATCACTCAATTTGCAACAAATCCCATTCAGATGTATGAGTCGCCTCAGAATAAAACTCTATATGAGACTGTAGTACCTGCACAGTCCACTCGACATCCTCAATTTCCTCTACAACATTTTACGTAATCCACGCTACCCAACTTTCTTACGAGACAGTTTTCAATTTCTTTCTTCCAGCAGACCTCGGAGAACTCACGCAGTTTCCATGCTCACAACTCCACAGCATAACACCGCTTACTATGAGAACGGGTTTAGAGCCCGGGCCATTCGGTTGTGGAATGCACTCCCCTGCACCATCAGGGACAGTCCTAATCTGAATATCTTTAAAAGTCGTGTGAAGAGACATTACCTCTCCCTTTAGAGTTATAGGTAGTAGGCATGTAAGTATGTATTAGTATAGTGTATAAAATAGTATTTGTAGTATATAATAAGTATTTAGTATATTATTATAGTTATTATTTAATTTATTTAATTTAATATTTTATATATTGTACACATAGGTCTACCCCTGCTCAACCATCAACTTTTCCCTTGTTTGCCTGGTTTGCTGGAAGAGATCTCTTATTAGAGATAAGCTCGCCTTTGTACACTTTTTTATGTAACTCTTGTTTTTTTGTTTGATTTGTGTGCAATAAAGAAATTATGAAAATTATGAAGTAGTAAAAAAAAGCTATTTCATAATTCACGGCTTCTTTATTAGATTTAACCATATGGCTAGGGTTGCCAGATGGCTGGACAGCAAAACTGGACAAAGTCAGAAAATTCCGGGATTCTCCGGCACCCGCCGGGACAAATGAAACAGAAATATTATTTTGAGAAGTGGCGATAAATCTGAAGATCATCAGCGTAAAGATGATATGAGGAGGACAGGACGTCCGAGATGGTGTTGATAAAGATCGAGAATAGAAGAGGAGAAAGAATACCACCTTGAGGGACGCCTGTAGAGAGGTCACACCATTCAGTGGATATCTCTTCCGACCTGATACGCTGTTGCCGATCCCTCAAATAAGAGTCGAACCAGCTAGCAGTGAAGGAGGAGACGTTCAGAGATCTGAGAAGCTCAACGAGAATGTCAAAATCTACGCAGTTGAAGGCACTACTGAAGTCAAGTAAAGCAAGCACGGAAAGCTGTTTGCGGTCCATGGCTACCTGGATATCATCTGTGACTTTCATGAGAGCCGTGACGGTGCTATGACCCGGTCTGAATCCTGACTGGTACATGTTCAGCAGATTGTTTGAGAGAAGGTAAGAAGAGACTACTTATCAAAGAAGTATCAATAAAACTCGATGAATAGAAAGTAGCAAAACTTAAGTTTGAAAAACCCGGTCCGTGTGACCGGCGTCACCGTTGGTGTAAGTCAAATTCACATCACCAATGGTGGGTTAAGGGCATTTTAACAAGCATTTATACAGTGCAAAAAGAAGTCCATACATTAAAAAAAAATTTGGCCTCCGCTCGTCAAGATCCAGGCTACACCGGATTTATTTCGGCTCATAGAAAAAGAAAAAAAGAAGATCTGGTTTACAAATTCAAAAAATGTAAGCAACTGAGAAGCATTTTAGTCGGAAGAGAGAACATAAGAGCTTGGAGGGCAAAATATTTGCGTGCCATCAGGTCAAATGATGTACGTGGCGTAGAAAAAAAAACGGTTTACCTAGACGAGACCTGGATCCATGCTCATTATGTTATCCATTATCATACACCGGAAAAAATTGGCAAAGCGAGAGAGAGCAGCAGAAATGAAGGTGTATTCAAAAATGAGTTTAAAGATGAATCGATTGTGTTTTACCAGATGGAAAGCTAGCCGAATACACTTTAATGCATACAAAAAAGTTGGTATTTATTATTAATTATGGGAAATATTAAACTGCACCTCAAAAATACTGATTTGCACAGCAAATATCAGGGCAAAATGCTGCGGTAGCTTAGGTGAAGGGTAAAGGGGGTGAGCGAAGAGAAGTTCATGTTAGGTTGAACATGCAAGAATAACAAAACATAAGTACCTACTAAAAAGAGAAACTTGAGTACACATTAGAATGGGTCGATTTTTTTTATTTTATATAAATTATTTCTAATAGTGCGGAAAAGTTGACCCTGGTATGTACTAATAACAACGTATTTTTTTAAATTATCTACCCGCGCATTGCTGTTGTTTTTTTTTTTTTAAATCACTCCTTAGAACATGATTGGTAAAGTACCTTATTTAATTATTTTATTAATTGTTTTACAACGAAAACTCAATAAGAAGGCCACAAGGTAAGCTTGGACAGCAACAGTGTAACATGAAGTGAGGCAAGGGGCGCGGGGGAGGGTAGCAAAGAAATGCAACTGAGCCCAATTCGCGCATTGTTTTAGTGACACAATCAACTTCAACGAGACCGGTCGCGCGGCAATTATTTAATTGTTTTTCTCTTGTTTGGCTATTAAATCGTGCAGCAAGTGACGTGCCATGGATATTAGCAGCAGAAGAACCACGAACTGTCGTATATTTGGATCGTTTGATGAGTTAGTTGAGACCCAACTGCCGACATACAAAGATGTTATGAAATATTATAACCTTGTAAGATATCGTCTTAAAATCGAACAAAATTCGAAAAAGGAACCCACTGTTAACATGATTTCTGAAATCTTTGCCCAAAAAGTCGAAAGTTTGTGGCTCAAGGCTTCTATTCCCACAATATCTCACACTCGTGTGCTGCAGCTCCTTAAAACTTACCACGCAAAGAGCAAGGGCATGTTAAAGTCGTGGAAGCGTCTTTCTGAAGAAAAACAGCATGAGTTTTTGGTGAGCTCTGAACGGTTGTTTGATTTGAGTGCCTGCAAGTGCAAAGACTTTCAATCTTGTGGGTGTCCAAAAGAAAAAAAAATGTCCTACAGCGGAAAAACTTTTCTGACAGATCAGCGAATAAACAGGAAGATGATGATGGATAGAGTCTATTTAGCGACAACTCGGAAGAATATAAAAGCTGTGGAACGCAATTTAAAACTACAAGCATATTACAGTGCTGCTGAATCACCGCAGCAAGATTCTTTTCACCCAAATCCTAGCACTTCCAAGGAATCTGTCAGTATCCCAGAGGAAGCTTCTCCACAGCATTCATCAGCTCCACCACTGCCTAAAAAGCGCAAAATCAGTCCTTGGACAAATTAGCTAGTGTGTGTGATCGTTACGGGGTCTCAGACAGAGCGGCCGCTGCTGTCGCTTCAGCCGTACTGCAGGATGTGGAGAAAAGTGGTGAAATCATCGACAAGTCCAGACTACGTCGGGCGCGGACTAAACTACGAAAGAAAACTGTGACTGAGGCGCAGATCAACCATATTCCTGCATTATACTTCGACGGCAGGAAAGATGAGACGCTTAAAATTGTGTCTAAAGCGGGAAAAAAATACCGGATCAGCAAAGTGGAAGAACACATTTATATCATCAAAGAGCCAGAATCAATTTACGCTGGTTACGCTGTCCCATCTGAAGGAACATCGAAAGGCTTAGAGTCTGCGATTCACGAAACCCTTACCTGTCAAGGTATCTCTTTAGAAAACACAGTTGTTGTTGGTTGTGACGGTACTGTTACAAATACTGGAAAGTATCGTGGGGTGGTACGGCTGTTTGAGCAACGACTTGACAGACCTCTTCAGTGGGTAATTTGTTTATTACATATGAATGAATTGCCCCTTAGACACTTGTTTTCATTTCTTGATGGAGCTACGACTGGGCCCTCTACTTTCTCTGGTGCAATTGGAAACCAACTTGTCGAGTGTGAAAAGCGGCTAGTTATAGCCTATGAAAGCATTGACGGCACTTTGCCTGACGTATCCAACGTGCAAGACTTGAGCTCCGACCAACGTTACCTCTATGAGATAGTTTCAGCTGTAATAAACGGTGAATGTCCTGCTGATTTGGCTTGTCGATCTCCAGGGAAAATTTCTCACGCAAGATGGCTTACAAAAGCCAACCGAATCATGCGACTGTATTTTTCAAGCACTGATCCATCAAACAGCCTCAAAGAACTCGCTGCATTTGTAGTAAAGGTCTATGCCCCCGTTTGGTTTCAAATAAAAATACACCCTTCGTGCAAAGACGGAACACGACACCTTTATAAACTGATCGCGAGCTCGCGATACCTTCCAGCAGACCTGAGGAACTACCTTCCTATTTCGCTCATCCGGAAAACCTGCTTCTGGCTATGTTAACCGATCCTGAGAAGCATGTGCGACAGCTTGCCACAAGGCGCATTCTTAAAGTCAGAAAAGCTGACACTCTAGAAAACCCGCGTGCTCCTCGTGTGTTCGAGGTTCCCAAGATTAACCTTGATGCGACTTCTTATATTGACCTGATCGACTGGCAAGTAAAATACTCTCAACCCCCGATACTACGCGATGTCACAGATGAAGCCCTACTTTCAATGGTTGAGTCAGGAAGCAGCGAAGAAATACTTTTCCTGCGGCTTCCCTGTCACACACAAGCTGTAGAGCGAGCTGTGAAAACAGTAACTGAAGCGTCTTTACAGTTGTGTACCAAAAACGCCAGGGAAGGTATGATAAAGACGAAAATTCAGAATCGAAAAATGATGCCAAAGTTCGAAAGTAAAAAGGATTTTAGGGCTTTTTAAATGTGTCAGATTGGTGATTTTCATAGTATCATCATAGTTTTTTTTAAATAAAATACTTTTCTCATGATATTTTCTGTGTTTTTTGTATGGTAAACCAGCCTTAATAATAATAGGGTCACCTCTTAAGACCCTGGGTACACCTGTGTGCACCTGAATTTATGATTTTTTTGTGACGTCTAGCGACATCTTTTGTGGAGTAGCACTACTAAACCAGCGTCTGCTGACATCTGTTTCTTAGAAAATCGCCGATAGGTGGCGCTAGAGGTACTTTTTCGCGACTTTTGACCATTACAACTTTCGAGTAGGTAGATTTTTATCATTTGTGCTGCGGAAAAAAGTTAATAACCAGGTAAATATGCTAAATCTATGTTTTTTCGTATTCTTTTTGTATTTTTGTTTGCTTATTTATGCTTTTACCATTACAGAATCAAAGTGTTGTCTGTAATGGTAAAATCATATGGTTTGATATTTATTTGCGTGAATTGTTGGGTAAATAGTTTAGGTACACCCTTGTGTACCTCGGGAGTTAACTCAAGTAAAAATTCTAGTATGGGTAAATATCACCTACGTTTTTTTCAGGATAAAACATGAATGACAAAGAGATTGAAGATTTCTTGAATGCCAGTGATGGAGATTTTTATGCTGATGATGATGATGAAGAGTTTTTTCCATCTGAAGAATCCCAAGCTTCATCTTCAGAGTCTGAAGAGGAGCACCAAAATCTGCCTGTTGAAAATGTTGGAGGCTCTGAAAGACACTTTTGGTTAGCCAAAGAAATGCCTTCTAGAGGCCCAAATATTGACGAAGATATGTTGAAGCCACAGGGATGCTCTCAGGCAAATATGTTGAGGTTATTTTTTTGAATATTTGGACGTTGACTTCTGGCGACTTGTGGCTGAGCAAACTAATTTGTACTCCGTACAAAAAAGAGAACATCGCTCAGTTAAAACTGACTACAAGGAGATGATACGATTTGCAGGAGTACAATTACTCATGGGTACCTTGAAATACCCACAAGCCAGACTATACTGGAGTAGAGATTTGTTTGTACCAGTCATTCGCGATACCATGACGAGGGATCGATTTTTCGAGCTCCGAAATCATGTACATCTTGTAGACAACACCTTGGACAGATCAAACAGCAATGATAAACTGTGGAAGTTAAGACCAATGCTAGACCACATACTTCAAAAATTTCACAGCTTACCTAGATCACAACATTTGTCGATAGATGAACAAATGATTCCGTTTTCAGGCCGCTGCGAATACAGACAATATGTCCCGTCAAAACCAAATCCTCTGGGGCTGAAAAACTTCGTGTTAGCTACTAGAGACGGCCTTGTATTGGATTTTCATTTGTATGTAGGATCTAATACCATACCACGAGAAGATATGGCTACACTGGGATTGGGCGCAGGAATAGTGAAATTGTTATGCCGCACGATTGATGGCAGCTGTGTTCTTTACACGGACAGGTTCTTTACTAGTATAAAATTGGCCGAATACCTGAACAAGAACAAAGAAGGAGTTTACCTGACTGGAACAGTAATGACAAACAGAATGGGGCCAGTTTCCCAGAAGTTAAAACCTGACAAACAGATGTCCAGGGGCACTTGGGATGAAAAGGTCAGGAATGACGAAAATATATGTGTCTTGAAATGGAAGGATACTAAGACTGTTAACATGCTGTCAACGTGTGTTGGTAGTGCTCCAGCCGGTAGTTGCAAGCGCTGGTGTAAGTTCCAGAAACAGAAGGTGGATGTAGCACAACCAGCCATTGTGAGAAACTACAACAGATGCATGGGAGGAAGAGACCTCTGTGATAGGTTGATAGCTTATTACAGAAGCTCCATGCGTACTAGGAAATGGACAGTAAGAGCTTTCAACCACTTCTTAGACTTGTGCTGTGTTAACTGCTGGATCATGTATATCAGATGCTGCCAAGAAGAAGGTGTTGAATCCAAGAATAGACTTGGTCTTATGCAATACCGACTCAATATTGCAACTGCAATGGCTAGGTACGAGGGTGGAAGGACAGACGATCCCAGCACCAGCTCCAGCCCAGGTCCCAGGCCTAGAACGAGTGAAAGGGTCATACAAGATGATGCCGAAGTGGAAACGCCTTCACGGAAGAGACCAAGACCGGTTGTATCTCATCCACAGGTTGAGGTGAGACTGGATGGAATTGATCATCTTTCATTCTTCAAAGACGACAATTTTGCCTCAAAATGTAGGTATCGAGGGTGCAAATCAAGATGCCGGACGATTTGCAAAAAATGTGACTTGTATTTGTGCACACAAAAAAATAATTGTTTCTACAAATACCACCAACCTTAGGTATGTCAAGACCCGAGGTGCACATCTGTGCATGGTGTTTTTCTCTAATAAATAATAATAATAAAAATAATTTTTTTTTTCTTCTTCATTGACCCCATATTAGTAAGAAAAAACAAAAAGTTTTGTGGTGCTGTGTTGATTTGTTCTTCAGGACTTAAGAGGATAAAAAAATATATATCAATATGACTAAAATACAAAAAAAAAATTTTTTCAAAGTCAATGCGCGGGTAGAAGCAAATGAGTTAAATCACTTTTTCTTTTTTAGTTTTGCGTTTTTATGTGTGGATCAACTTTTTAGAACTATTAGAAATAGAACAGACAATAATTTTTTTTCGCCTGTTACGATGTCACCATCTACAATGAATCACCGACCAGATGAATCACCTCATACGAGATTGCGAAAGACATGGAACCTTCTAGAACATCGATTCCGAATTTCATGAGAAATCTGACAGTGCATTTCATTTCCATCGTGGGACCACCACCAGTTTTCCCAGTGCCTTTTTGCTAGAATCGCTCTTGCGAGAGGACGTTTAGTATAATTGCGGGATCAATCGCGATCACCCCTAATTTTAAGTGAATAGACTAAGAACATTTGTAACTTTCTACATTAAAGTTGTGAATGGACATATCTCGTCTTTTTTAAAATCCCCTCTGACGGCCAGTACACGTAATTGGCGCAGTCGGTAGTGGGTGGTTGGTCAGTGCGTGAATCTAACATCGAGGACCACACTGATAGGTGTCGTATCGGACGACACGGTGCAACTACGATCTACAACCTACGTACGTACAAGTGCCAAGAAGAGGATTTACCGAGCCGCCACATCCAGACATCGATGAGAAAGCTCCAAGACGAGATGCTGCTACTGTGAGTCATAGAATAGTTACGCAAATTCTATTGGTTGCTATTCCCTCACTCTCACAGTACCTATCCTAGTTCCTAGTTACCTAGTTTCTAATAATTATATCGTATACCTAATATCGGTGTACCTCTTAGTTAAATCTATCTTATTAGTTGTATACCTATTATCGGTGTACCTCTTAAGTAAATCTATCATAGTTATATCTAAAATCGATATACCTAACTACCAAATTTTTTTACCCACGAGTAGGTAGGGGTCTTAGACCCAGTAGTCGTGAGGAAATAAGGAGACAGCTAAGCGACCAAAGTCGTAACTTAAACCTCCTAGAAGTAATAGACGAAAGCTTAGAAGATAATTATTTTAGAATGACGGAAAATCAGCAGAACGAGGTACCGACCCTCGCCGCCGAAAATATGGCACCTCTGCAACCCCAGGTTGATTATACGGACAGGATTTACAAGGCTTTAAGGTTAGTGCCTGAGTTTGATGGAAACTCTAATGTCCTGATAAGATTTTTGAACATTTGCGATCAGCTTGTGCTCACATATGTCAATCCAGCCCCAGGCAACGAACTAAACAACTATGCTATGTTAAATGGCATATTGAATAAAGTAACAGGACCCGCCGCTAGAACACTAGCAACGAACGGCGTAGCCTCAGACTGGCATGGCATAAGGAATGCATTGATAAATTCATTCTCAGACCATCGTGATGAATCTGCTCTATATACGGATCTATCAATGTTGTGTCAAGGCAATGATACCCCACACGTTTACTATGAACGTGTCCAAAATCTACTCAATACCATCATGACCTATGTCGAACTGCATGACGAAGTTTCAACTACTGTGGAAGCGAAACGAACTTTGTATAAAAAGTTAGCGCTTCAGACATACCTGAAGGGTTTGAAAGAACCACTAGGCTCTCGAATTAGATGCATGCGACCCCCAACCTTAGAGAAAGCCCTGGAGTTTGCTCAAGAGGAATTAAACGTAATGTACCTACAGAACAAAGAACCGAGAAAATTCCCCCCCGTGTATTCGCAAAATGCTTCCCGATCAAACCCAACTCAATTTCTGGTGCCCCGACCAGCGTTTGTTCCCCAAATGCCTCCGCCAAATGTGACTAGGCCCATTTACAGCCTTCAACAGCCCAACACCCCGTATAGACCCCCGTATCAAGGACCATCAAGGACCCAACAAATGTTCGGTGCCCTGCCCCGTTCTGACATGTCCACCGGTTTTAAAATTCAACCGCGACCCCAGCCTATGAATTCATTCCAAAACCGACCAACACCAATGAGTGGTGTAAGTCACCCCGTTGCCCGGACTCTACCACCGATTTCTCGTAATGTAGCTCCTTATCAGCCGCAACGAGAAATGCACAGTAACGAAGCGTACGAGACATACGACCCTAACACTTACGATGACTATAACCAAGAGTACCCGGAGTACCCCGGCTTTGTATCGAATGACTGTGACAACCCCCAAATGACTGACCCACAACAGCTCGACTATGACCAGACTCAACAGACCGAGCAGGATTTTCCCCCGGATTCGAAGCCGAATTCCCCAGAATAGAATTAAATCTTCAGCATCGGAGACAACTCCCGTACATCCAGATTTTCAACCCCCCCCTGAAACTACTCATTGACACAGGTGCAAACCAATCGTTTCTTAGCCCTGAAGCGGTTGAAAGATATTTTCCATATACGCCCCTAGACTATGACCCTTTTATAGTGACGAACATACACGCTACTACGTCAAATAACTACTCAATCAGAATTCCCTGCTTCCCCGAGTTCAATGACCGATTACCGATAAAATTATCTGTCTATAGATTCCATAACTATTTTGACGGCTTAATTGGATGCGATTTGTTGGAACAATGGAAGGCAAAAATAGATCTTGGAAAGAGAATATTCATCACTCAATTTGCAACAAATCCCATTCAGATGTATGAGTCGCCTCAGAATAAAACTCTATATGAGACTGTAGTACCTGCACAGTCCACTCGACTAGTTAGAGTGCCCACCAATGTACCCAACGGAGATATCTCCATAGACCAACAGACAATTTGTGGCTGTAATGTCAATGACTGTCTATCCAGATCCCAAGATAGCCAAGCGTATGTTGAGGTATCGAACCCGACTCACAATGACCTCATATTTTCACTCAAAGACCCCATTCGCGCACATGAGTTTAGCTAATTGACTTTACCACCAATGATGACTAATCGCACACAAGAAGTCTTATCGCGTCTACGTACTGAGCATTTAAACGTCGAAGAAAGAACTAACTTAATGATGCTTTGTAAAGAATATGCCGACGTATTTTATATCGAAGACGAACCACTGACTTTTACGAACCAAGAGAAGCATATTATTAGGACGACTGACGAAATTCCCGTGCACACTAAGACATACAGATACCCCCAAATTCACAAAAAGGAAGTTCAATCTCAGATTCAAAAAATGTTAGACCAGGGTATGATCAGACCCTCAAATTCCGCATGGAGTGCCCCTATTTGGATAGTACCAAAAAAGGTAGACGCCTCCGGTAAAACCAAGTGGAGACTAGTAGTTGACTTTAGAAAACTTAACGAAAAGACAATAGACGATAGGTACCCCATTCCCAACATAACCGACATCCTAGACAAGTTAGGAAATTGCCAGTACTTTTCTTGCCTAGACATGGCTAGCGGATTTTATCAATTGGAGACCCACCCTGATAGTATTCATAAAACCGCGTTCAACGTAAATTGTGCCCCCGGACACTTCGAATTTTTACGCATGCCTATGGGACTAAAGAACTCTCCCTCAACATTCCAGCGCGTAATGGACAACGTGCTTGGAGGCCTTCAAAATGTCATTTGCGTGGTGTACTTGGATGACGTTTTAGTATTTTCAACGTCATTACAGGAACATATCGTAAATCTGCGTAAAATATTCCAGAGATTGCGAGAATCTAACTTCAAAATCCAGATGGACAAATCTGAATTTTTGAAGCATGAAACTCCCTACTTAGGTCACATTATCACCCCCGACGGAGTCAAGCCCCAACCCTGATAAAATTGCAGCAATCAAAAACTACCCCATCCCCAGAACCCCGAAGCAGATAAAAGGTTTTCTAGGATTGTTAGGCTACTACAGACGATTTATACTAGACTTTTCTAAACTGACAAAACCTATGACAGTGTGCTTGAAAAAAGGTGCTAAAATAAACCTTACCCCCGACTACATAAAGTGCTTTGAACACTGTAAAACTCTATTGACGAATGACCCTATATTACGTTACCCCGACTTTACAAAAGACTTCATTTTGACAACTGACGCTTCGAACTTCGCCCTTGGTGCGATTCTCTCACAAGGACCGATAGGTACAGACCGACCCGTAGCATATGCGTCTAGGACCCTAAATAGTAGCGAAATTAACTACTCTACTATTGAGAAAGAGATGCTTGCAATCGTATGGGCTACCAAGTATTTCAGACCATACCTTTTTGGACGGAAGTTCAAAATAGTAACTGACCACCAGCCCCTTCAATGGCTTATGAATTTAAAGGAGCCAAACTCTCGCCTCACCAGGTGGAGACTAAAACTCGCAGACTACGACTTCACAGTCGTCTACAAAAAAGGCAAGAACAATACCAATGCCGATGCCCTATCGCGCGTCGAAATTCATAATGAAGAACTCGCTTCTATGATAGTGAACATCTCTTCCTCAGGGTCATCAACCATTACTGCCCCCGATGACAGACCATTTCTCAGCCAGTCATCCACGGATACCGCACCCAGTGAACCACCACTGAATAGCCCCCTTCCACTTTTCACTGCACATTCAAACACAGATATACCACCCCCCGGAGACGCCCCCATTCACGTCAACTCACCCGCTGAAACAGTTCATACCAGTGTGGAGAATCCCATACTCAACTTGCCCATTTCAGATGAACCTCTGAATAAATTCCGTAAACAACTTGTGATAAAAATTGTCCCCACTTCCGCTTGCCAGCGCCCAAAAATAGTTAAACCTTTTGAGATCTCCAAAGAACATACGTTGAAATTACAGAGAGTAATTTTGAGGATAAGTTAATTGATGTCGTAAAAAGATACATCGACCCCAAGCTTCGAACAGCCATATTAGTACAACCCCCTGAAAAAATGTACGACATTGTCCCTGTCATACAGAGAACTTTCAAAAGTTCCTCTATGAACTTAGTTCTGGTGAAACATGAACTTGAAAATGTACCTGAATATTTGACCCAACAGAGCATCATTCAAAATTATCATGAAGGAAAAACCAATCACCGTGGCATAAATGAAACATTCCTGTCACTGTACCACCGATACTTTTGGCCCAAGTTAAAAGAAAGCATTACAAAATTCATTAGCAACTGTAACATATGTAGTTCCGCGAAATACGACCGCAATCCATTGCGCCCTCAATTACAAATTGTCCCGCCACCGACAAAACCTTTCGAATTAGTACATGCAGATGTGTTAACCATTGAACAAGAAAAGTACTTCACAATCATAGATGCCTTCTCAAAATTTGCACAAGCCTATAAAATCCCGGATAGCACTGCCCCCAGCATAGTTAAAGCCCTATTAACTTTCAGCTCACATTATGGTTTTCCTATGAACTTAAAAACGGACCAAGGAACCGAGTTCACAAATCAGGTCGTTTCAGAACTGTTAAAGTTACACAAAGTCCAACACCATACCACCGCAGCTCATGCCCCTAACGAAAATGGTATGATAGAACGATTTCATAGTACACTCCTAGAGCACCTTAGATTATTAAAAATTCAGCACAGAAATGAATCTGCCCAAAATCTTGTTCCATACGCCATTATAGCATACAATAGCTCTATACATAGTCTAACTAAATGCAGACCCTTTGATCTTGTAACTGGACATTTTGACCCCCGAGACCCGACCGACATGAACTTGACTGAAAGATTACTACAACAGTACCTACAGGAACATCGCAATAAAATGGATACAATCTACCATATCATACATGACTCATCAACAGCTGAACGTACCGCGCTGACGTCACAACGCAACGACAGTTGAGAACCCATTTTAAATTACAGACCAAACGAGGAAATATTCATACGGAACCCGGCAGCTGCTAGACAAAAACTCGCACCACGATTCACCCATGACAAAGTCGTCTCAAACTTACCCATTCATATTTACACCTCAAAGAAACGTGGACCCATAGCCAAAAATCGAATAGAGGCCTTTAAAACATAGATCACTTGACTTGTTACAGGATCATACTAACCCTGACCAGCCAGGCCCCAGCTCAAGACATCCGACTTGACAGATTGGACGACGGACCCGGTATTTTGCCCTTTGACCTAGGCCCTACCAAGATCATATCCCATCACCATACATTCCTACAAGATATAGACCTTGACCTATTACAGACACATCTGACTACTACAAAATCCCAACTAACTGCCGCAGCTAATAGTATCAATAACGAGAACTATAGTTTATTCAAATATCAAATCATTCACCTATTCCATAAAATAGATAAGATATCCTCGCAACTCGATACCTTCCTACCTAAGAGAGCTAAGCGTGGCCTATTCAACCCATTAGGTAGTTTTATCAAAAGTATAACTGGTAACCTCGACTACAGCGATGCTCTGAGGTATGAAAATATCCTTCAAAATTTACAGAAAAACGATCATGACTTATCTGAAAGTTTCAATAACCATATTTCCTTATACAAGGCAATGACGATCCAACAAACTCAGATTTTAAATAACTTAACTACTAATCAGGCAAAGTTAGCGAAAGCGCTATCATATTTCATAAACAATTCCACCTCAGATAGAGTACAACTGGCTCACTATACCCAGCTGACTCAGTTATTCGCCTTGATCAGCGAAAACGTACAAGACTTAAGTATGGAGATAGATAAGTTAGAGAATATATTAGCTTTTAGTCGTACAGGCAACTTGCACCATTCTATTTTATCACTTAATGATATCACCTATATGATAAGCAAATTAAACCTTTTGTATGAGCCTGAACAAATTTTAAAGTTCGATTTGAGATATTACTATGATTTGATTAGCTTAGGATGTTATTTTATAGATAAAAAGATCGTGATTGTCCTCAAATTCCCTCTAACTACTACATCATCCTATAAGCTATACAGACTCTGCCCAGTACCTAATAAATTCCATAACGTCATCGTTCCCCCGTTCCCATTCCTAGCAACCAACTCCAAGGAGTATGCGTACATAGAGGCAGAATGCCCGAAGGTCGACATCTGGTACATCTGCGAGCAACAGCTGAGCCACCAGATCCGCACGCAACGTGACTGTATCGACACCCTGATAAACTTGCAAGAAATAGACGCAACATGCAGTACTACTCCTATCTCTACGTCCAAGGAAGCGCTAACCGAGCTAGACAGTCAGCACTACATCATTTCGTTCCCGAAACCTACAAAAGTCGACATCTTCTGCGGACCACAGCAGCATCAGATCCTAGAAGGCAGCTTTCTAGCAACACTTCCTAGAAATTGCAGTATTCGAGCACCGAAATTCACTATTGCCAACTTCAATGATAAACTTCGTGGACAACCTGTCGAAATCATCATATTCCCACAGTCAACTTCGCTGTCGAAACCATCTTCTGAGAATCGGCGACTTCAGTACCACCTGACCACAATCGACTTGAACAAATTGCACGATATCCAGAAACAAATTACAATGGAAATTCCGACGAAATCAATCACTTCGGACTTACTGACCACCTACCATACAACAATACCTATGTATGTACTGGTGACATTCTTCACAGTTGCACTGATTGCATTTTACCTGCGACATAAGAAGACAAAGAAGTTGAACTCATCCGCTGAACCCAATTTGGAACTATCACCTCTACCTGAGACTACTACTCGTACTTCAGCCAGAAACCTATCTCCGGAAGAGAAAAGAGCCGCAATATTCGCCGTAGACATAGGCAAATAGTTGCTCATCTTGGAGGGGAGGTGTTACGATGTCACCATCTACAATGAATCACCGACCAGATGAATCACCTCATACGAGATTGCGAAAGACATGGAACCTTCTAGAACATCGATTCCGAATTTCATGAGAAATCTGACAGTGCATTTCATTTCCATCGTGGGACCACCACCAGTTTTCCCAGTGCCTTTTTGCTAGAATCGCTCTTGCGAGAGGACGTTTAGTATAATTGCGGGATCAATCGCGATCACCCCTAATTTTAAGTGAATAGACTAAGAACATTTGTAACTTTCTACATTAAAGTTGTGAATGGACATATCTCGTCTTTTTTAAAATCCCCTCTGACGGCCAGTACACGTAATTCGCCATACTTCGGCGACCCATCCTAGTACACATAAAATATTTAAAACATAAAAAGTGTTTTTGCTGATCCTTTTTTGCTGTGCAAATCAGTATTTTGATGTGTACTAGCCATTAATTGTCAATATAAAGTTATTATTTTTGTTTAGTTAGGCCATTAATCCTTTATACAATTGCATTTTGTTAAACTGACATCACTATTTGATTTGATAAAAAAAGTGTTACACCTATACTGCCCCTGATAGTAAGAAGGGCGCATCTAACATTTTTTTCTGAAATTGAGTTGAATATAGGGCCGTGATCAGCAAAAAAAGACGCATCTGCTTATTTATTTTTTATTTGTCTAGCTCGTCCGTACACGGAGTTCTGTAACGTATAAGGGCGCATTTGTCAATGCATGATGTACGAGTACTAAGCCAAAAGGGCGCATTGGATATAAACTTAAATGAAAAGGCTTATTTTCGTACATGTGTCCTTTTCTTTCGGAAAATTTCAATCACTTCAGAAATTGAAAAGACACATTTTCTTCTGAACGAAGTAGGTAAGACGTAAGTGATCACATGCGCCTTTGCAATCTATTAATTCACTTAGTTATTTAAACGCATGTGGCAAATGGGCCTATTCTATCTAGTAAATCAATTAAATTTTTAGACGCATGTGGCAAATGCGTCCTACTTTGCTGTGAACTTTTTTTGTCGTCGCTGGAATACTACATTGGAAAGACGCTAGTGCACATAAGTGCCCTTTAAGCTAAGCACTGGAGTCCCGATCGGGGACGGGAGGGGGTGGCGTGTTCGACGATCGATCAGTTGCGCCCGAGTAGTCGTGCAGAGAGCCTGTGCTGCGCGTGCGCTACGTTGCTCGGGAGCGTGGTTCAGGTAAGAGTTTTACGTAATATTTTGGAATCGGAGTAGTTAAACTATTTTAGTATCTGTCGCGCCTAAAGAGTTAACAATGATTTGTTTTATAAAAGTATTTAATTTTGATCGAACACATTGAAAATTACTATTTTTTTCAACAATTTTTTTAAGCATTTCTGCCATATTCTTCTTCTAGCGTTCTTTCATACTCGTGATTTTCTATACAAGGTGGGTATTTTCCAAGCAGGTGGGACACCCAATAGGCTATAAAAATAAAAAGGTTATTATATATACACAGCATGCATGCCTACGACTCCTTAACTAGGGTGACCTGGTATTAGGACTCAGGTCAGGACTTCAGGAGCCAGAGCCACAACGAAACAATTTGTTTACAATAATATTGGTTAGTTAGTTGATATTATAGTTGTGGTTATGTTTGTTCTTTATTTGATTGTGGATATGTTAGTTAGTTATGTATAGAGTGCCCAGGACACATTGTTTATTCAAAACTTCATGGAAATTTTCTGTCTTGTTGCAGAACTCAAACATGAAGGGACGGGGTCTAATGTTAGTTTCGAGAGCGATAACCAATGTTGCTGTTGAGAGTGAAACCTCTTTTCCAGTAAATCAACCCCATAACGAACATAGAGATCACCACACACAACCAATAAACTACTCAAGTTGTTACCCATCGACAAGCTTAACAGGAGATAGTCTAAGCTATGTGCAATGTCCGGAAAATCAAGAAGAAACTACTAACTCCACTTCAGCCACAATTACGTCTTCATCAGGATTTCAAGGCTATGAACTACCTACTGAGAATTAGAAAGAGAACAACACACCTGAAATATTCACCAACCAAACTGAAAGTGCCTATTCTCTCCAAACTCAAAGCAATATGCCGCATAAAGATAACCAATCGATTGAAAAACAATCCGACTCCTGCACCAAATCATCATCATGTTCGAAAATTGAGAGAAATGATGTAGAAAATGAACAAAATCAAGCACACATGGATAAATCGGATGGTGGTAGCAGCAGCAGTAATACCAGCAGTAGCAGCGAGTCAGACTTTGATTCAGACGATTCAGTTCATGATAAAGATTACATTCCGCCATCTCAAAACGTCCGCAACATCAATCAAGCTGCAAGTGACTCAGATTCTCAAGAGGATATTATCCAATATTCACAACAGCAGCGTAACGTTCGTATAACGGAGTCACCAGAAGTGGAAGATGCATCTGAGGCGGTTGAAATTCAAAACAAAAATAAAATAACTAAAAAGGGTACTGTACGAAAAAGTAAGCATCATGACACAAAATTAGCTGAAAGAAAAAAAATTAAAAAAAGATTTAAAAAATGAATCCAACTATTGTGTGAAACCAGGGTGCAACGAGTCATGCAAGAAGAAATGTTCTTCGAAAATTTCAGAACCACAGAGACGTCAGCTTAACAACCTGTTTCGAGGTATGACCTGGAAAGAACAAAAATATTATATCGTTCATCATACATCTCAAACTGAACCTAAAAGGCGAACGCAAAATCAAAATAAAATTAAACGCACTAAGTCTGTTTCGTACGATTTAATCAATGACAATGGCGACAGAATTAACGTCTGCAAGATATTCTTTTTAACAACTCTAGGATTCAATAGAAAAAATGATAAGGCTATCAGGAATGCCTTGAAACGAAACCCAACTGATGAGCCAGAAGACAAGCGGGGTCAAAATCCAAATCCAAAAAAAATTGACAATGAAAGAATAATAAATCACATTAACTCTTTCAATCCATCGATATCTCACTACAGGAGGGAGCATGCACCCAATAGAAAATATTTGCCATCAGATTTTAATGCACGGGATATGCACAAAGACTTCTGCCAAAAATTTGGAATAAACGAAAATACACCTCCAGAAGATTCAGTATCTTATGATCACTACCGAAGAGTTGTATATCTTTTGCCAAGTTAGGGAATGAGGAATGTGAACTCTGTGAAATATTCACAATTCATAATCCTGACCACGAACTAATCAGACATCGCAGTTGCAATGAATGTGTAGCGTTCGAAAAGCATCACAGGCGATACATATTAGCAAGACCAAAATATGAAGAAGACAAACTCGACAGATGGCCAACAATCACGTATTGAATAATGATACAGTACATTACTCCGTGGACCTCGAAAAAGTTATTATGCTGCCACGTCTTGACACATTCAAAAAGGTTATATTTTGCCCGCGATTGATTTTGTTTAACGAGAGTTTTGTTCCATTGGGAGATAAAAAGATGTACTGTCCCTGGGAGACATATGCTTGTATATGGCATGAAGCAATCTCGGGACGAAAAAAAGATTATATCATTAGCTGCTTCAGAGCATTCTTGACCTGAAACATATTGTGCTATGGCTAGACAACTGTGCAGCGCAAAATAAAAACTGGGGCTTATTCTCGTATCTGGTGTATCTCATTAACTCAAAGGATGTTAATTTACAAACCGTGGTTATCAGATATTTAGAAGTGAGCCATACATACATGTCGGCAGATGAATTCCACCACCAAGTCGAGCTATCACTACATAAAAAGAAACGACTTTATGACTTCGAAGATTTCCATGCAGCTGTCATGGACACGCATCGAAAAATCACAGTAAAAAAAATGGACATTGGTGACTTTTGCACATTTGAAGACTGTTCATCAGTATACAAATTGCAAAGTTTATCCCCACGAGCATACTTAAGTGACATGTGCGAGGTCACGTTTCGAAGAGGCCACCATACATTGTTTTACAAGAAGGAGTTCGACAATGAAGAAATCGAACTAGATTTTCTAAGAATGAAAAATGTAAAAATGGGTATACCAAATCCTAAACCGAAAAGAGTGCTCAGAGGGATAACTAATGAGCGCAAATCAGGAAAAATTGACAAACTAGTACCTCTAATGCCAGAAAACAGGAGATTATTCTGGCACAATCTACCAGTGAACCACAATGCAGTGGATCTCTGTAATGAATATGAAGAATAAGACAGTGAATAAACTTGTCAGGCGTAAGGTGATAGGTCACATGAATGTGTAGTTTTTCAAGTGTAGTGTAGTAATTGAGAATATTGTCAGTAGTTGAGTTAAGTAATTAATGCTATTTTAGATGTTTAAATGTTGTTTTCATGTTTGTGCCAAAAGTTTAAATAAGTATTTTCTGTTTTAAACAGATTGTCAAAGATTCGTTCGGAAAAGTATAGACTTTATATTTCATGAATAAGTTTTTTGTCTTAAATTACTGTTTATAATTATTTAGTTTAATTTAGATAATTAAAGTTGTGTTTGAGTCGATACAGGGATTCATTAATTTTAAGAGTGGTCAAGTTCCTAATGATGGTCAAGAATTAATGTTAGAAGTTAATCATTTTAGTTAAATGCGTTTCTTTTATTGTTTCTGAATTGAGATTAAAATAACAATTTTCTGTTATCAACAAATATCAAGAAGTTTGGAAATAGCTTTTATTTTCTGAAAAAATATTTTGTTTTAAAATACAGTACTGTTTATTATTGTTTCATTTAAATATGTACCTGAGATAATTAAGGTTGTTGCCATGACGGTTGTAGTCGATGATAGAGATTAATTAATTTTAAGAGTGGTCAAGTTCCTAATGACGGTGAAGAATTAAGGCTGATTAAGAGATTAATTAATTTTGAGTGGTCAAGTTCCTAATGATGGTCAAGAATTCAGGCAGATTTATATTTCGTGTAATAGTATTTCTTTCTTTTGTGGTTTCTTAATAAATGTTTATGTCTTACCAGGTCGTATCAATTTATCATCCTTTCTCATTTATCATTTCAAATATTATATGTACCTATCACATAATTCTGTTAACACAATAGTGTATTTCTAATGATTATAAATAATTCATCATTTTTATTTTGCCTTTTAACTAAGAATAAGAGTATTGCAAGTATAGTCCATACTAGATTTAAAAGGCGCAAGTAGTCAATTGCGACCTTTTATCTTATGGGATAATCTAGTAAGAAATCAAGAACACTAAAAATAAAAGCAGTGCATTAAATATGCTAAGTTTAAAGGACGTAAATGGCTATTTGCGACTTTTCAACCTGATATTGACTATTTTTCTAACATTTTTTTGCTAAGAAGAAAAGGAAAATTCTTAATAATTCAATAAATAATTAAAATATAGAAAAATTATCGATTTCACATTATAACATAATAGCAAACCCATTTTATTGCATCGATAGAATATGTTTATAGTTTTCCTTTGTGAGACAGCCAGGCATTAAAATATTTTTTACATAAAACATTTTTATCTCGGTTTGAACATGATGCTACATGCGCCTTTCTTATTATCGGGGGCAGTATAGTCCTAAGAATACGAATAAGAATAAGATAATTATTTGTTAACAGGTTTCGTAGAAGGAGCCTGCTTATTTTTCAAATCAAAAACAAAGTCGGGCGACTACCATCTCAAAATGAACGGTGATAATAAAAAAATATATATAACTGAAAAATTGATTCCCAACTTACGAGAAACCAGCATCATTTTAATAAACAATGCTTCCTATCACTCCATGCAAAGCGAACAATTGCCCACAATGACCAATAAAAAATCAGACATGATAAACTGGCTTCATGGCAAGGGGATGGTTTTTCAAGAAAATCAGTTCAAACCTGAATTATAATATATGCTGATTAAACAAAATACTCCCCCTAAACAATACAAAGTCAATTAAATATTCGAAAGTCATGGGCATCAAGAGCTCGGACTCCCGCCATATAACTGCGAATTAAATGCAATTGAATACATTTGGAATTTAATTAAACAAAGAGTGTCATCAAAACATTTTTTGACGACTTTCTTTTAATTGGGACAGGCTAAGTCTTCCATTGCACCAAAATACCACAGAGTAAAATAGCTCAGGGGGCATTCCATGATAAGTGACACCAGACTAGTATAAAATAAAAGTCGAAGATTAGTTTAAATATTCATTTAGAATAACAGTACATAGTCTAAAGTTTATGAAATGAATATTTTTATTTCGTAAAAAACTGCATTTTTACTTTTTTGGTCAATAGCAACACCGGATGTTAGTGAAGCTCAACGCGTAGAGTAATTGTCTTTGGTCTAAAAACAAAAAAATCGGCCATTTTGAATGTGAATCGGCGTGTTGTGAATGTCAGCAAATTAAAATATTATTAAAGATTTACTGCACTGCACTACTGCATTTATTTAATTTCTCTAATATTCAAGCAATAATTGGTGACCAGAATTACGTCCCGACCGTCACATTTTAATTCACTTTTGTTGATTCTAACCTCAAAAATGCCTGTTTAGGATAGAGTGTGTGTTTTGTAAGTAACAAATAGATAGAAACTGAGGGGTTTGATATTTTTTAAAGTGGCGATGGGCTGTTATGCATTTTTCACATTAATATTAAGTTATGTCCCGACCGTCACGGTCCCGACCGTCACAGTCCCAACCGTCACAATGTCAAGTAGCAAAATACTTGTTTTTTACAAACATCGCTTGCATGTGGCTTATATATGACTACCCATAATATGATTTGATTAATTTCGCTGGGTTTATTAGTTTTTGGTTATATTTGAAGTGGTTGTGGTGTTGTTTTAGATGCCTATGGACGCGGCAGAGCGAAAACGTCTATCCAGGGCCAGACAAAGAGAAGACCCGGATAAGAAAAAACTTTTATTACAGAAGGAGAAAGAAAGAAGTAGAAAAAGAAGACTGGAAGCTAAGAAAAACCAAGCCCAAGAAACAAAGTCTTTGTGTACGGAAAAAGAGCGCATTAGAAAACAAAGATATAGGAACAAACTGAAAGCAGCCAAAACTATCGTTGAGGTAAATGAAACTGCCAGTTCTCCAATGGGTTCTTACAAAACAAAGAGAACACTGAAAAAAGCTTTAAATAAAGTTATCGCAGCTATGCCAGAGAGCCCAACGAAAAAACAGGCGGTTGTTAGGCAACTTGCTAAGAATATTTTTCCTTCACTGCCTTTGGAAGTACAATATACCAAAAAACTAATTCATGTCGCAAAAAGACACATGACAATGTCAGTGGCAGAGGCGTATCAACTTTTCACAAAAGATTATTCCAACATTAAAGTTGGAAAGTCAAAATTCTTTGAATTTCGCCCAATTCATGTCAAAACAATGAATAATATGCCACACAATGTCTGTGTCTGTCCACAACTAGGGAATGCAATCTTGATCTTGCAAGATCAAGATTCCACCAAGATCTTGAGTGATTTTCCAAGATTCAATCTTGAAGGCCATCAATCTTGAATTTTGAAATCCCTTTCGCGATCTTGGCAAAATAGACCAAGATTGTAACAAGATTCCAAGATTTTCAGACTGATCACGCGTGAAACGTGTTCATACCTGCGCGGCAACGCGCGAACTGTCTCGCCAGACGCCGCGCCGCGCTCGGCCGACTGTCTGACTGGCGACTAGCAACGGAGCGGGGTGTGTGTGTGTGGCGTGGGGTCGCGGGACGAGGAATGAAGCGATCAATCACGTTCTACAATCGCGCGGTGCGCCGAATTTGTTTATTATTTACTCGCAATTTGACAACTTTGCGTCGCGTCGCGTCTATTGTTTTAATTACTATCTCCGATGAAACCCATTACTTATTTCGATAATTATACAATAATTACGTAAAAAAATCCTTAGGTCACTGTTCAAAGAAGTGAAAATGTCTAAAGACAGTTCAAATCAAGTGTTTTTGGACGTTACTAAAAGTAATTTGCCGGTATGGAAATACTTCAAAAAATCCGTGGATGGTTTGAATGCTAAGTGCAAATTGTGCAACGCTATTCGCAAACTCTCAAATGGTTCACCAAAGGGCCTGCATGTTCACATGAAGTCTATTCACAAAATTGACACGAAATGTTTGTTGACGAGTGCCGAGGAAGGAACAATTGGCAGTGGCAGCGGCAGTAGTACTAGTGCCATATCAACTTTAACCCCGACCTCGTCTGTGCCTAACTTGCAAATTCAGTATCAAAATGATTCCGCGTCTGTGGAGCTTGATTTGAATCCAACAACATCGAAAAAAAAGAAAATCGGCGATTATTTCCCAACATTGGCTGAAAATTCGAAAGAAAAAATGGTGTCACGAATGGTAGCTAAGGATGGGCTACCCTTTAGAGTGTTCTGCACTTCTGATGACCTACGCAGTCTTTTTGCAGCAAAAGGACACAAACTGCCAACTTCGCCTAACTCTATTAAAATGATGGTAATGGATTATGGCATTACACTTAAAATGAAAGTCAAACAAGATCTCATGAAGCTTAAAGAGCAAGGTCAAAGATTCACTCTCACTTTTGATGAATGGACATCGGGAAGGAACCGCCGCTTTTTAAACATAAATATTCACTCGCACACCAACAACCACCCCGTTTTCTGGAATTTAGGCTTAGTAAGAATTTTTGGAAGCATGCCTTCAGAGTCATGTGTTGAGCTCTTAAGTGAAAAGCTATCGGAATATGGAATTTGTATGGAAGACGATGTTAGTGTTATGGTTAAAGTTGGAAAACTAATAAAACCACTTCAACAACTTTGTTATGCTCATGGCATCCAGTTGGGAATAACAGATGTCGTCTATAAGAAAAGTAACCAAGATGAAGATACATATAGAGAGGAAGAGTATAATGCAGATTCAGATTCTGATGGAGGCACTGACAACGACGAAGATGACGATATTGGATTTCGTTTTTCATTGCCGTCTAGGCAAGTTGATTTGACTCCACAATACCGATTAATAATATCAAAGCTTAGAAAACTAGTGAAACTCTTTAAAAACTCCCCAACGAAAAATGACGTACTTCAAAGTTATATCAAAGAAGAATTCGGAAAAACACTTCAACTGGTACTAGACTGCAAAACGCGCTGGTCAAGTCTTGCCAACATGATCTCAACATACAACAGAGTCAAGCAATGTGTTAGTAAAACACTAATTGATTTGGGGTATGGTTCTGCTTCTGAATTATTTTTTAATGATGAAGAACATGCTGTTCTCCTCAGTATGCAAAATGCTTTTGAGCCCGTTAAACTCGCAGTGGAAGTTTTGTGCCGCCGTGATACCGATTTAGTGAGTGCGGAATACACTTTACGATTCATGGTTCGTAAGTTGGAAGAATTAAAGACTCCATTGTCAGAGAACCTGGCTATTGCCATGAGAAAGCGTATTTCTGAACGCCGAATTGAATCAACTGCAACATTATTATATCTTAAAAATCCAGCTCAGTATCAAGAGGATTCAGAAAAATACGCCACTGATACAACATTTCAATTACCGACAAAAAGCTCGATCAGAAAAAACATTAAAGACTTGCTCAAACGATTACACCGAATTTCTGATTTACAAAGTCCAATTTCATCGGAAAATGTTGGTGAAGATGATGAGGAAGACCAGCAACTTTCAAGAATCCAACAAGCTTGCACTGAAACTTCTCTTCAGCAGGAATTGGAACAGGCCTTGAAAGCATGTAATGAATTGCAACCCAAAGCGCTGATTTCTGACAAAATTGACGCAATTTTGAAAAAAAGAAATGAATCTTTACGAATACGGAGGAGAACGGGGGCAATATCTAAAATTCGCTCTTAACAGCCTTTTAACTTTCGTCCCAACTAGCGTGGAGGCAGAAAGGGCCTTTTCAGCCGCGGGCTATTTAGCCACTGATATACGGTGCCGATTGGGTGATGACACTTTAAGTGTATTATGCTTCTTGAGAAGCTATTTTCAAAATGTTTAATGTTTTTTGCTCTTAATTTCATTTATAGGTTATACTAATTATGATCTCATTGCATTGTTGGCAAGAAACAATCAACATTTTAATGATTAAAATAAAATAAATGCAATAATGTATTGCATTTATTATTATAGTCACTAAAATCTTGATTGTTTCTTGTTAATTTTTGAAATAAACATTGATTATTGTGTTCATGGAAAGTTGTTTACTTTGAAAAGTATACTCAATTATATAAAATAATCCAAAAATACTGGTTACTCTCAATTTACAGAATTTGACTCAAAAATAACGCCTTTTTTAATTATTCTGCTCAATCTGGAATAATCCCGATAATCTTGATTCGAGACCAAGATCTTGACCCGAATCTTGACAAGATCTTGAACTGACCAATCTTGATTCCGAAAAGAGACTCCAAGATCTTGAATGGTCAATCTTGGCCCAAGATTGCATTCCCTATCCACAACATGCCAATTTCGATTTTATGTTGGAAACTTTAAAGAAACATGTCGTAGGCTTACCACCAATGACTACAGACTTGTTAAATGCTATCTATGTGATACAAGCAGCGAAAAATGTATGCTGAAAGACGACTGCCCAGACTGCTTTGACGTCACTGATATATTGCCTGTTAATTTGGTCACAGACATAGAAGTAGTCTGGAAGAAATGGGAGAAGTCTGAATCCCAGTATACCCCAGTGTCTCGTCAAGGCTCATTAGATGAATTGATTCAAGAGATGAAGAATCAAACGCCAACGTTCAAGAGACACGTTTTTGTAAAGAGACAGCAGTCTAACCATTTTGAGTCCAAGAAGAAAAACAGTACTGCATCGGAAATTGTGTTGCAGGTTGACTTTGCAGAAAATTTTTCTATCTTGTTCCAAGACGAGATTCAAAGTGCACATTGGTCTCACCCTCAGGCAACAATGTTCACTGGATGTGCTTGGGGCAATGCTGGAAATTCTAAACATTCAGACATTATAATGAGCAATGAAATAAACCACGACAAATACGCGGTGTGGGCTTTTATGCGCCAAATAATTCAAGACCTGAAGCAAAAGTATCCAGAGTTGAAGAAAGTGTCTGTTTTTTCGGATGGTTGCGCTGCGCAATTTAAGAATAGGTACACATTGCTCAACCTTTGCTACAGTGAGTCTGACTGGGGTGTAGAAGTGGAATGGTGCTTTTTTGCGTCCAGTCATGGAAAGGGGGCTGTCGACGGAATTGGTGCAACAGCCAAAAGGCTATTGTGGTCAGCCATCATGACCAGGCGTGCAGCTATCTTTCACAGCTACGACTGCTATTCCTACCTCAAGTCCAAAAACATTAGCGGAATAGACTTATATTTCGTGGCTTGTGGGGACATCGAAGCACATAAAGAAGATCTTGAAAAAAGATGGTCGGAGTTTCCTGCCATACCACATATTCAGAAACACCACAAATTCCAGGCAAAAAATTCAGGAATGCTTCTTTACAGCGAAACGTGTAATTCAACAAACAAACTAATGATCGTCAGGGGCAAATTAAACTACGCCGACGTTTATTCATTGGATGACTCTAGCGATAAATCGCTAAACATAAATAATTATAATGAGGATAATACTTGCACTTTAATGGAGATACCAGAAGAGGATTTAATAGAGAAACAAGATGTGGATTTGATGGAAAAAGCGGACGTGGATTTATTGGAGAAACTGGACGATGACGAAAAAGAAACAAAGGATGAATTAATAGTAAATGAAATAAGATTTGATAATGAAAACAATAAGGAAAATATTGGAAAGCATGAGCAAGGAATTGAAGTAGGGCCAGAAACAAATATGTATGATAGGACACAAGCAGGCAGCAGCGGACTATATAAAGACCAATATAACTGTGGTGATTTTGTGTTGGTGAAGATTCCTGGAAGAAAATTCGAGTACCGTTACGCAGGTGTTGTCAACAAAGTTGACAATGAAGAAGGCGAAGTAACAATAACAATATGATATGTGACAAGAATGGCAAACTTTTTAAAATTGCTGAAAATGATGTGTCTGATGTCACGTTTGACCAAATAATAAAGAAGTTGTGTACACCATCATTAGAGATTAAGGGTGATCGCATTTTTTATCGTTTTAATAATAGTATGGATGTTTTTGAAAAATAGTTAATGTATATTTAGTGGTAATAAATAACTTTTTCCTCAATAAAAGTTTAAAATATATATTCATTTTTGTTTGTTTTTTACTTGTCCCGACCGTCACGTAAGCTTGTCCCGACCGTCACATTTTTCTAATGAGAAAACAATGAAAATTCTGATTTAATTTAAAACCAGATCTTTACTAAACGATAGTTTAAACCTTAAAGTATACACACTTAAATATTTGTACTAATATCATTGATAGTTTCTTACAAACTTTAAAAAGTAGCTGTACATCTGGAGTAGACGAGAAAGTAAGAGTCCCGACCGTCACAATTTATAATGCTTTTTTTTCCATAGAAATATATTAGTTTAAACATGTGAAATTTAAGTAGATTCAACCTTATTTATTACATTTTATATCAATGTAATATCTATTATGCACTATTAATAGAATTACAAAATTATGGTTGATATACTTGAGTGTAAAAATGTCCCGACCGTCACAATGGAATGCCCCTCAGGTAGCCTAGCCCCAGGACCTGGGCAAGGCCAGCTACTGGATGACATTTTCTATCTTTCCTAATACAACAAATTTCTAGGCTGTTGAAACAGTTTCTGTCAATACTGAATAAAGATGAACATCAATGTATTTTCAGAGTATATTTTATATGTTGGTTCATCATCTATTCAACCATATATATGACCGTTATAAGAGACCTAAACCAATAGTTACAAGTCAAAACATACCAAATTCTGGAGTACTGTCCCACCAGTCACTAAAGAATGACCCATAACAATATAGAGACCCACACACATTCTTATAACCAGTTGACAACATTGTACAATAATTTCTCTACCAATATAATTATAATTCCCAACCAATTTCCTTCAGACTGCACTATTTCTCTAAGAATTAAAACATGAATGTACCTCTACTTTCAGGAATTCCACAAAAATTACCGCTTTTGCTCCAAATAACCATTAGTGTTATGTATTGGCAAAAAAGTGGCCAAACCACATCAACAGAAGTGATTTGATGAACTTGTGTACAGTTTAAACTTAACTTACAAGGTGAAATGTTAGAAACATGCAAGGTCCCATAAAAAGGGATGTTGACTCATTCACCACCAGAATAAACTCTGTAAGTGGCGCAAGCAATTTTATCTGTTATTATTTTGACGCCTGCCTGTAAGGCCCGACAGTTGGAAAGTGAATTAGCATTAATCTCAGGTCAACTTTGACGTTCCATCATTTGTATGAGATGGGTCAGTGTCGATAGGGGGGCGGAAGCGGCGGAAATTCAGTTTTATTTTTCCTTGGCGCCCCCTTATCTACACTCCAACCCTTATCATCGTCTGTCTCAACTTGACACACAAACAGTTAGTACTCCTCGTCCACGGCCTTTCAAGACGGTTTGGGTAATATTCAATCAAACGAGAATCGCTCCCAGCACCAACTTGACTCACCAACCCTAGTTTTGCACAAGAAACAAAGAAACCCGATGTTGGAGAAACCACACGAACTAAACGTAAGAATTAGAGAATACCAAAGAGTAAAGTAATACATCTATGCACTAAAAAGGAAAGAAAGACAGAAAATGACATAAAATAAAACAGCCACAGGATGAGACTCGATTCAATTCAATAAAAAATGCATCACAGATTACTATCCTATATATAATGTATTCTGTGACAGATTACTACAAATCTACAATCAGGGTTGGCAGATGCTGGATTTTTTTTCTCGTACCAGGGATGCCAAACATCTCGTACTTTCAGTACATAATCTCGTAGATACTTTGTAAAAAAAACACCTTTTAACCACATTTTAGACTACTTATCTATTACGTGTTGCGCTTTGGTATGTCAAATTTAAATTTGATTCATATTCTGATAATTTAACTTACTCTAAAAAAACAACTCTAAAAAAGTATACACTTAAAGCAGAGTATAAATAAGAAACTTAAAGTATGTAATAGTGCTTGTATTGTAGTTAATGTTGTCATAAATATTGAATTACCTTTATTTAATGTCAGGGGTATTAGTAAAATCTTTTTTGTTTTTATTATAATAAAAGTCATATAATACATTGAAACTGACATCCTCAATAACTAAAAAAAACCTGTTTTTTTATTATAATAGTTTGTCAGATATCATACTGGTATACACTTATTTAGTTAAGAGGGTTCGAAATTTACGAATTTCCTTGGCGATTTGGGCCTTTAGGATTATCGGTAGCTATAAGTGTAACGTACGGTGTCTGTAAACAGACGATTTTTAGAAATCTTTACAGGTGTGTGTTCACTCAATTCGTTTAGGTACTGAAAACCCTTTCGCAGTTATTTGCATGAGGCAAAAACATAATTACAGGCGCAAAACTGGCCAATTCAAAGAAATCTACAAAGGTGTACGAGATTTTTTATTATTCTCGATCTCGTACAAAGGCGGTAAATCTCGTAACGGTACGAGATTTCTCGTACGTCTGCAATTGTAATGAATGGTTGCATGGCTGGCGATCACTGTGACCGTCTTGAAATTGAAAATCCTGCCATGCTTATGGTAAAAACCTGCCCAATACACTTATACCCCACACACTTCAAATGTACATCCAGATTTTGATTGTCAAAAAAACTTATTTCGCCTGACAAAATACCTAATTGCTCGACTAATTGAAACTGAGTCGGACGATAAATAGTGGTTTACTGTAAAAATCCAATGTACTGCGGGTGACCTTGAGCGAGTGAGAACTTTTACTTTGAAATTTGCTGTCGACCAATCAGGTGTGATAAATGAAAGATAAGGTAGGTATTTCTTTATTTCCAGTCAGTAGTGGTGGGCGTTGAATCGACGAACCTAATAAATTATTTTATCTACACACGTATCATAAACCCTCTTTAATGCGTACAAAAACCGCACGTTATGATCAGCATAATGTTAAACTACTTGGTAAAAACTCATTTCTTATCTGAAAAATTACATATTATGACTATAATGTGTAATTTTTCTATGTATTATGACATTCAAATTTCGAACGCAACGCCCGCCTGCTTGCCGCCCCTAGTTTGTTTGTGAAGTTGGTACTGACATTCAAATTTCGAACGCTGACACCCGCCTGCGTGAAGTTGGTACTACAGAACAAGCTAAACACCGGCAGAGCCACAATGCCGGTCAAACATGCGGTTCCTAAACACATCAAAGAGAGCTTATGATATGTGTGTAGATAAACTAGTGTATGTAACTGTACATAATTAGGTATTAAAACTCTAGAGTGATATTATTATGAAACTTGCCTTCGGCTCGTTTCATAAACGCACTCTCGAGTATTAATGCCCTCCATAAACTACTATAACGAACGAACCATTAACCGATATCACATTATGAAAATAATTTTATCAGTCAGTTTTTTTTCAACATATTTTTTTTCAATCGGTTGTTTTTTTTAACTGAATAATTTATTCAGCTTGTTGTTTTCAGATTAACTATTAGTTTTTCAACTATTGTGTTTTTTTTTATAAAGCAGATTAGTATATGTTTACGTTACCTTGAACGAACGAAGTGATGGACGATGGAATGAAAAGACGGACGGAACCACGTAGACTGTGAAATTAGACTTTGATGAGTAACAAGAGTTGTTTTTTTTTTCTATAAAAGGATTCATTTCTTCATTCATAACGATACATAAAGTGAAGCGCTAGTTAACAAATTTCACTATTATTCTATTGTTTCGTTCCATTGATCCGTTACTTCAATTCCATACAGTTGAGCCTTATAAGGTGGACGAAATTCAGTGCCTCCAGTAAAAAACGGATTAGTTGAAAAACGGCACTTTTCAGGAGAGCGAAAAATGTAATCTTTTATTTTTTTTAAACGAAACTTCTTTTATATACAGTTCAATGATAACGTAATAGTATAGATAAATTTCATCCCTTTCAACTGATACATACCATGTTTATATAATATTAATAAATATATATATTTTTGATGGATTTGTTCAACTATTCCCTTGTTAACGACATAATTATGGGATAACTGCAGTTAAAACGGATTTTTCTTACGCCTTAAGGAAATAAAATTAGTATATTATTAGTATATACTAAATTTATTTCGTGCGCTTAAGGGCACAATATTGTTAAGTTATTTTAATAATTTGTTCAGGACTTATGGTTTCTAAGGAAAAAAAGGACTAACTCATACCTCTGAAAATGTTATATCAAATCAATGAGATCAAAACCAAGCCAACAGTTAGGGAAAATGTAAATTTATTTTCATTAAGACATCAGTTATTATTTCGATACCTGTCGTGATGTAATGGAATAAAATAAAGTAAATACTTTGAATTATATAATTATTTCGGCCATACCTGATTTCAGGACAAACTAGTTTTGCCTAGGATAAACTAGTTTATGTGTATTTTACGTATGTACGTTAAGTATTTTTTATTGTTAATAGATCGCCTGCCCTTAAAAGTGTGAAAGCAGTATAGGCAGGATTCACTCGATAGGTAAACTTTTGGGCAAAGGTGACGGTAGTACGTCTCCATACAGAATTACGGCATATCGCAACTGAGCGCAAAGATTTTCTATCTATGACAACTGACACGCCCGCTCTCGCCCCGCGCGTACCCCTCTCTTCAAGAGGCCGGGCACATATTTTGTTCGAGCTAGCGTCTCCAGTATACCGACGGATACTAATGCAGGTATCTCATTATTAAGATAATTTAGTGTTCAATCAAAACATTTAGGAATATAACACTGGACATTTTTAAATTAGAGTTTTTTGGAGATGTTATTTTAGCTGTGTACAAAAAATACACAGGGTCAAAATATTAATAAGGTCTGTGACAAGCACACTTTTTGGAAAAAAGAATCGCTTCGATCTTATGGCGTGCGTGGCTACACGCATGCCAACTGCACAGTTATTTTCTTACTATTTTTTTTCCCAGTTCGCGCAGGTAGACCGCAGCGTGTAGCCATTAGAAATAGGAATACAGATCAAATCCATCATGAAAGTAGATGGCTGTCTATAACAATGTGTTATTATGTCTATTTCTGTGTATTATCTTTTAACGTGAGAAGTTATGCTGAAAAGAAGGCGTTCTTTGAACATAATAATGTTTGCAACCTAAAGAAATTGTGGAAAAGTCTGAAGGATACCGTGTTACCAAAAACTTACAATGAACTGCCCGAACACCTTAGTGCCCCAAATCAGATGATTGACTACTTCCTCAATATACCCGGAGACCACAGTGTACAAATATCAACTTACTTCGAGTATCATAGCTTTGGTAGTGCTACGCTCACAGATATCGAGAGATAGGCCCTTGGCGCCAAGCTTGTATCGGAACCAGTGTCGCCGAAAATTAAGAACATGCACACATCTACATCACTCATAAATCTATCCTTCCGCATTTATTGGTCAGTGCAATGAAAATAACTGTGCAGTTGGCATGCGCAGTTATTTTTATTCCCACTTTGCGCAGGTAGACTGCAGCGTGTAGCCACGCACGCCATAAGATCGAAGCGATTCTTTTTTCCAAAAAGTGAGCTGTATCACAGACCTTATTAATATTTTGACCCTGTGTATTTTTTGTACACAGCTAAAATAACATCTCCAAAAAACTCTAATTTAAAAATGTCCAGTGTTATATTCCTAAATGTTTTGATTGAACACTAAATTATCTTAATAATGAGATACCTGCATTAGTATCCGTCGGTATAAAATTTCATACTTGGACACAATAACCTAGCATGCCAAGCATGATAGCAAGACGACGTTCAGTTTAGACCTCTTTTGTTGTGTTAAAATAAATATCAAAATGGCTTAATTTGGCATCAAAGTACTTCGATTATAGTTGACTTTTAGAAAATAAGTACATTTCAGGGCTATGTGGTCCTAATTATCTGTATTTGAGCTTTTAAACTACGCGTGTCAGTAAGGCTTAGGCATTTTTTTTTGTTTGTGCAACGATTTTTCTATTCTTTTGTATCAAAGGTGCAGTTTAAATACATTTACGCAACTATGAAAGTTAATAAGGATTTCAAAATCGTATAAGTTTCGTAGGTCATCAATGTTATTTGCATACAGACACTAAAAGACACAGGAGACAAAGATTTAAGGAATAAAGAAAAGAAGAACGAACAGAGAAAAGAGCAGGAACATCGAACAGAAAATTTATCTTCAGCACGAAACTTGCAAATATTAGATAGCATTGACTTGCAAATGGTACTTAATGATAAAACCGGACAACTTGAAGTAATAAAAACACCTTGCAGATCACAATCAGTCAACAAGCCAAAAGAAGGAGAGTTTGTTCTTGTTAACTTTGATGGAAAAAAAAAGAACAAGTCCTATCGCTACGTTTGTATTATAAAAGAGCTTTTTGGAGAGAAAATTGTTGTCCAAGGGCTCCAAAGTAAAAAAGCAAAAAATATTTTCAAAGTGCTTGAAAATGACTTATCCATCATTGATGAAACTGACATATTAAAGTATCTGCCGAAGCCGGTAATGCATGATGACAAGTTTGTTTTCCCGTGCATTATTGATGTAAAAGAATTGATAAAATAAGTATTTTTTTGCTATAACGTGTACAATTCTTTTTAATACTGTTTGTTAATTATTTGGTAGTAGTTGTGTTGAGATGCTAAGTGCGACTGTTATTGAACCAATTTAAAATATGGTCTCAAATTCTTCCAAATAATATTTTAGTAAGTTTTTAAGTAAGAGCGAAGAGAAAAAAAGCTATTTAGATGTTAAGAACAAAGTTTGCGTTTATTATTTTGATATTGATTAAGATAAGATAAAGACTGATAAAGATAAGATTAAGAAGAAACAAAATTATTGTTGTTTTAATTTAGAAATATGTTTATCTTTTTAGTTATAAATATGTTTATCTTTATAGTTTTCATGTCCTCATTGATATCAAAGTTACCAAATAATATAGGTCATTGTTATAGTACCTATCTTAAAATAAAAGAACAATAAAATAGTTAAACTAACTCTACCAAGTTTTTATTTATGAGTGTCCATTACCAGAGTGTCCAGTCCATGACTGGGTGTCCATAACTAGCATATATGGTGTCCATTAGTAGATCATTTTAAGCCTATTCTTTTTTTCGATTTTTTGTTAGTGGTAAGTACAATATCCGACGCGTTTGAATTCTTCAAAAAAGCTACAATGTCACGAACACTTTTATTTAAAACTATGACAAGAATGCGGATAGCAGATTTTTTTTTATAAATTTTTGAAGTGACATTTCTAGATTATACTGTCCATAACTGGTACGTTTACTAAACAATTTTTTAAATTTTTACCTCTCGATTTTTTTGCTATCTCCAGTTCTCATGACGTCATTGAGCCAGGTTCGCAGATATTTCCGAAGGCTTGTATCTAATTTTTTGTAATAAATATTTGTATTTAATTTTTTCTTTTTATTTGTTTACTAAACAATAATTCTTGGACAAACTCTAAAATTACGCGTGAAGAGCACAACAAGGACAAATTATGGAAGATTCGTCCTCTGCTTGAAAAAGTGAAGAATGGATGTCGCAAGCAAGCAAAGGCTCAGTCACTATCTTTGGACGAAATGACGATTCCTTTTACAGGGCAGTGAGTAATGAAGCAATATGTCCCAGGTAAGCCAAGTCAAACCGGACTCAAAAGTATTTGTCCTGGCTAATCCCAATGGTTTGGTGTGTGATTTTGACATTTACCAGGGGCCTATGGTCTCGCTATGAAAGCGGTGTTAAGCCTGGCTGAAGATTTAATACTAGGACACATTTTGTTCTTTGACAGGTACTTTACGACCCAAGTTCTGATGCAAAGGATCTCCCTGGCGGTGCAGCGGGGAAATGCTGCAAGCGTCATGGGAACCTTAGCCTCGGCAATGTCCCGGGGTGGTTTATTCGCGTAGTTGTTTCTTTTAGTGTTTCTATTTTATTTTTAATTCATATATATTGGTTACTTTCATTGTTAATAGAAAATAAGGTTTTTTGTAGAAGAACTATCACGCAGTAATATGCTTTGCACTGGTACGCTAATGGAGAATAGAATCCCAAGAGAAGCAAAGCCATCTCTGAAAGAAGACAGAGATGGCTGAGTTACATGTCAAGTGTTGTCCAACGGAACCGTGATGCTTATAAAGTGGTTTGACAACAAGGCTATCACATTACTGTCTACTATTCACGATAAAGAGCCCCTCGATACTTGTTCACGCTGGAGCAAAACAGAACGTTCTTGCATCCAAGCTCCAAGACCTCTGACTGTAAATAAATATCACAAAAATATGGTTGGGGTAGATTTAGCCGACAGATTATTAGCAGTATGCCCTAATCAATATAGCAAAAAAATGGATACAACTTGTATTCCAGCACATGGTAGACCTGGCGGTCTCAAATTACTGGATTATTTTCAGAGCACATAAAGTGCCTCTGACAAAAGTTCAACAAATACGAGATTTCAAAGTGGAGTTCGGGGAAGACCTGCTGGCTGATTTTAATGAAACTGACGTATCTGGCCCTTCTTCCTGTGTTACTTGGGAGGCACATACATTGCTTCTGGCCCCACACTAGGATATCTTGTGACGTGGGAACCAGAAACAGCGAAGTCACACACATATAAACATCCAAGACATGGGAGTTTTTTATTGTTTACCCCCAGCCGGGGATCGAACTCTAGCATGGTAGGCAGAGCCACAACCACTGCGCCAGAGAGGTCACCGAAGAAGACGACGTTGACAATCAAGACGGAGTAAGAGCAGTCAGCATTCCATGTGAACGATTATGGAGAAAAGGAGCAAAGCATATGCCACTTATTACTGAGACCCAAAATAAATGCCGACATTGCCATAAAATGTACTGTGATGTGCACCAAGTGCAATATTTATTTGTGCCTAACTAAACAACGAAATTATTTTAGCCATTCCTAAGATTTTAGCATATCTTTTATTAACCTACTGAGATTGGTTATTTTAAAACTTTGTTTATGATGATCATTAGGCTTAAGGATAAATTAGTTTTCGATCTCGATATTATGTGCAATTATTTATATAAGAAGTAGACTATGTTGATGTTGGTACTGGTAACTGATTATCATATTGAAAGACTCATAAAACTAATTTACAATTTTATGTTTATATCAAAATAATATGATTATTTTAAGTCAGGAACATGATTGATTTATTATTTTGTAAATAAATGGTCATACAAAAAAAACTTTGATTTTTTTTCCCCCCTATTTTCACACTGAATTCAGAGCCTTTTGAAGTACTAAATAAAAACAACTTTTGAGAATGTTAATCTTTAAGATTTCATTGCAAAATAATATCTCTGATGCTCTTAGTTTTGTACTTGAACCTCTGGGACTGAAGCACTAGATTTTAATAATATTTCCAATAGGAACGCTGGGTTTCAATTACATGCATGTCAAAATGCCCTGGGACTTACGAGGTTAATAGAAGGAGTTTCGATACTACTAATTTTTTGCATTTTTTAATTACCAGATTAAACACTCTACACTGAATCAAACATGGTTTTAATTCTATTTAGTGATATTCTACCTAATATATTTTTCAATGCACCTACCAGTAACCAATATACAAAGCCGCCAGCGCAAGGCTTATTCAAAAATAAAAACATCCCCTGCACTTTCTTCCCGCGTTCTTTTTACATGACTGTTTGTGGTATCATAACGGTTATGGTTGCGAGATCGTCTAAAACCCTTTTGCATTTGTCGTTTGTCGTTGTTCTTGTATTTTGTCAGGTAGTCTGTAGCTGACTGTAGTTTTATAGATTCTGTATCATCTATTTCTGTCCTTTCTTCTTTGGACTCCTGGTACTGCAGGTTCGTTCAAATTTCTCTGGAGGCCAGTAGAGAAGCCCTGAAATAAGGAAAATGTATGCATTCAGAAGGTTATCTTAATTGATGGGTCTCCCAGGATATTTATAAGTACTTGTAGAATATGGTCACAACTTTTGGAAAGTTTTATTATAAAATATTTATTGCACTTAAGATAGTATTACTATTATTACTAATAAGGGATAATTTGGGTAGAATTAAACATCAAAAAAGTCTGACCTAACCAATCAACAAGACAATGAGTTCGAAAACTAAAACCCGAGTACTAAAACATCACATTCTAAGGAGTATGAAACTAATTACCACCGGGCGGTCAATACATTTCTAATGATTTTACTAATTGCAAGCAAAGCAGCGAAGAAAAGCTACTATGTAGAATGTTATTTGGAATGTGCTAGTTAAGCCTTTTAATTTGATACCCCACACGACGCTGTAAAAAAACTATTTTTTTAATCCATGGCTTGATGCCCACTAGAGGGCGCCATATTCAATTTATTGTGACGTCACTAGTGCCATAACCAGTAGACAATCAGGACGCTTCATTTGTCGAATTCTGGTAAGTAGTTTAGATGTTCTGGTGACACAAATGAACATACATAACATAACATACATACATGAGATAACAAGTGCTTCTAAATACTTTTCAAGCTACTTTTATACTGTAGTACAAGCTAGCTAATATAACTATTATACAGATGTAGTGAATAATCCTTTCCTTTAGTATTTTCTCGAATCAGTTGGTTTGACAGGTGGGAAGTAATAATGGAACGCGGCGAAAAAGACCATAAACACAGAGGCGGGTGAAACAAACAACATGGCTGAAGTTGTGGGCTGGCCCCCGTTGTCCCGACTCTTCCTTCTTAACTTATTTCTTAGATTGTATTTACTCTTTGGCGGCCATTAAGTTTTGTTGTGGGTTTTTCATTTCTTTTCTTGTTTAGAGCTAATTTTATTTTAAAGGGTTTCCGCTCCCTTATAGACACTGACCGTATTTAAGCTTTTGCCGTGACCGGTTTCGCAAGCCAAGCCTTCGGCCTGCCAATGCAGTGCATGCATTTGATTGAAGTTAGTGGAAGGAAATACATTCGCCGTGATTGAGGTAACAAACATTTTGGATTGGCCTGACCACCGTTCATCTTAATCATAATAAAATAACCATAACCCTACTTTACTGTTTGTTTCGGGTGACCTTGATAACCAAAGTCCAGTCCAGGGTCAGAGTGTCGATAAGGAGACGCATCTCTACACACGTAAATACCGGTTGGAGTGTAGATAAGGGGGCGCCAAGGAAAAAAAAACTTAGAATTTTTTTGCGGCCATTAAGTTTTGTTGTGGGTTTTTCATTTCTTTTCTTGTTTAGAGCTAATTTTATTTTAAAGGGCTTCCGCCCCCTTATCGACACTCTGACCGTGACCTGTCACCACACCTACCATTATTGCTTAGTTTTCCCTTTCCGCCCCCTTATCGACACTGACACCTAAGCGTCTTTAAAGCTGCCTGACTGAGAATAAATTACTACTCTCTTGTTTTTGATTTCTGCTGTTTCCCTTAGTGCTTCAGCGCATTCCATTATGGCGTAGATTTCCGCTTGGAACACCCTGGCGTATAGGTGTATATATATATATATATATATATATATATATATATATATATATATATATATATATATATTAGAAGATCCCATGATTCCTTATGCTGATGATAATCTCCCCATTACATGGATATTCCAATGGGATAACAATCCGAAACACACTGCTAACAGCGCAAAGGCATTCATCGGGGAACAATGTCTAACGGTATTAGATAACATAACATAACAAACAGGTGTTGGATACCTAGTATGGAATTACGTAGGGGCTTTACAACAGTTTCGTGGAGGCATGAAGCAACATACTTCTGGAAACATGCGAAAAACTCGTAGTCAATGCCGCGCCATTGTAAAGCTGTAATTCATAATCACGGCAATTTTTTTTATTTATTAATATAGTAATGCTATTTGTTATGATAGACTCATAAATATTTCGTGTTTTTATTAAATGATTTTGTTTTTTACAAAGGTTTTCATTTTGTTTCTAATTAGCTGTCCAACTGCTGGTAAGCCAAAATGACGACTAGTTTAGGCAATGGAATGAATAATTCTTGTTGATAACTGATATGATATTTGTTTTGGATTTATTTTGTAGAATAATAATGTGGCTATTATTTAACATACACCACTAAACCTTTTATACCAAAAAAATAACAATTGAGTAGCATATTCTGAGCACCATAGGTGTATGGAAATGGAACTGTGTTTCTAATGAACTGACCACCACTGTATGTTTACAAATCTAACTGATTGAACTGCACAATAGGCACAGTAGCATGTATTTAACTGTTATCCATATTCCTACAAAAAATGTTACACATAGTTAAATCCTAAAACAAAATGTCAAATCCATTTTGTCTTTATACAAGTGTTAACAGGAGTTAATTTTTTTGTGGTAAGACCCTTTGAGTTTAAGTGTCAATTGACAAAGGCACTTACTTCCCATACCACTCATGAGTGTGAGGCAGGATGTAAAACAATAATACTATAGTAGACATCTTCAGATATCTTTAAACGCTATTTTGGAACATATCAATGTGCCCAGATATCCTTTTTATGCTTGACCTGAGTGATCCGCTGGAGCCTTCACTATATCTAAATATAGAAAACTAAATTGGGTTAGTTGCAACACTAACTAGCCCCAAATAATATTAAAATATCAGAAAAGATCATGGAAAAAAAATATAGGTACCCAAAATTATTTTTTAAAGAAACTTAGAAATTATATGTTATGTTAATTAGAAGTTGGTTGCAATATAATCCAGTCATCTGGGCTCCACATGAGGCTAAACATAGTCTCATTCTGGTGTATTAAAAATAAGTTTGTAAGATTTTTGTACCAGGCATTATGGAGTGTATCCCCTCTACCGTCGATGTATCCCACCCTATTTACTTTAGGTATGGTGGGGTATAATGAGCTAATCATCAGGAGGGATGGCACTTACAAATATTCACTATGTTTGTATGTTTATGAATACCAAAATCCATAATCTGGACTTGTTATCGGGTTTCGATGTGTGTCCCTGACGAGTATGTCCAGCGAAGGCGGCCACCGCAGTTGCTGGCAGTGCACAGCGCGCGCACCAACCTGCTACAGAAAGCACCAACCACGCGCGCGCTGTGCATGCCCAGCTAAATTTGTTATATGATAACTACTTGTCGCATTTCGTTTACCATGTAAAGAAAGATGTTAAGTGGAGAAAGCATAAATAAATAAATAAATATGTTAGGAACTCCGCCATCTTTCGCAATTTACATTAGGCGAGAGGAAGTTTGCAGGGTCAGGAAGTATATAATATAGCTTATGCATAAATTTTTTGTATAATTCCAGATTCAGATGCAAAAATGCCAGCAGAATGCAGCTTGTGGACACGTAACCTTCAGCTGAAACTTGTGGAGTTCATAGGACAACAAGACATTCATGCTGGCAACACCAACCGTCAAATATACACAGTAAAAAGCACAGGCTGAATATGCTGCCATTTAGGATATGGGATTTACAGGTAAAACATATGAGGCATTAGTCTGGAATTCACTTTAGCAATAAGGGTGTGCTGTTAGGTCAAATAATTCAACATTGTTGATTCATCTTGAATGCTTGATAATTACATGTTTTTTTTGTTGATTCAGTTTTTGGATTTTTTTTTAAATGGTGGTGATAAAAAAATATATATTTCCAATGGCTTGGCGGATTTTAACAAATGAGGTGATGTTGGATTTGTGGACAACGTGAGAGTGACATAAGCTATATAATTTTCCACCAAGAGATCTAAAGCCCAGTACCTTATTAGTGTTACAAGTCACATGTTGTGTAACCTAAACTAGGGACCATATTAATAAACCACTTAGCTATGTCAAAGGCATGAAAATATCGTTTTGTATGGCGAAACTGTCATTGTGCCGTAGCTGAGACAGCTGAGAGCGGTTTATTAATTCGGGCCCTAGGTCATCTTTACTAGAGATACATATTTAAACAGATACAGACTAACTTTGTACTCACATATTTAATTTGTATTTGTTACAGCCCGCTCCATCAGAGACTGTTGGGTGAACATCCGGAGTACATACAGTAAACATCCAGAGAACATACAGTGTACATCTGGAGTACATACTATGAAAATCTGGCATAACCAAATACATCAGGCGAGTGGAACGGTCAAAGCTGAAAGGGGAGTCGGATAAGGATGTGTTCACACCGTGCTGGCCGCTTCGGAAACGAGCAAGATGACTCTGGGAATGACTACGGGCTCATCAATTTGCATGTCCATGTGAGTATCTTGTTAGAGAGAAGCTCCCTGTTGTACTTGAGTTACGCTATATAATGTCTGTCCAACTTTTGTTGTTTTTTAAAGAAATGGTGTAGACCAGGGGTCGGCAGACCGCGGCTCGCGAGCCGTATGCGGCTCTTTTCATAGGATTTCATGGCTCTGTGAATAACTCAGAGCAAATAAGTTGACATTATCCTTCGTCTTGTACCCCCTAAAAATAAATGTTGACGAACTGAACTTGGCGCCTTTCAACACAGATGCTGCAGAACTTCAGATGCAACTGATAGATATAAAAAGCAAGGAACTGTGGAGCAGCAAGTTCATAGCTCTCATGAGCCGTTTGGAGGAAGACGAGAGAGAGAAATAAAATTTGATATCCAACCATAAGTGGACGGCTGCAAAACAACTGCCTGAAATAGAAAAAATCATATTTGATACGTGTAATAGTCTTCCTGCAACATATGATACAAGGAAAAAATTTGCATTTGCTATTCTTTTAATATTTGGCTCCACCTATTCATGTGAGCAAACATTCACATCAATTAATCAAATAAAAAATAAGTTAAGGAGCAAATTAACCGACGACAACTTACAGTCATGCCTGAAATTAAAAACAAGTAGCTACGTACCAGATATAGCTACGCTTTCAAAAGCGATGCAAGGTCATCGTTCGAACTAAAATGAATAAAGTGGTCTACTGAATACCTACTTCTTTTTCTACATACGTGTTTTAGGATTAAGTATGTTTTATTTTTAAGGGCCACTAGCTAGAAACGCGGAATAAATCTCGAGGATAGTTATTCTACGAAAAAAAAATAATCTATGATTTTCCCCGACCCGGTAATTTCCCCCAGCTCAAACGAAAAAACGGTTCGAATTAACTAATCCCCGAAAAAGGTGCGTCAAGTTTTTAACTAGCGAGTTATGAACGAATGATTTGAATGATTATTGTTCTATCTCGCTCTTACAAAGTACTAAGGATGACTTGTGGTCTCTTTCTTACAAAAAAAAGTTCAAATGTCATTGAAAACAAACAATAACAAACTTGCGGTCTGCGTTGCGTGAGTGAAATATTTTCGCTGTAAGGCATAGGTTGTAGCTGGGTATAATTAAGCTATTTTGAAACCGTGAAGATATGAGTGAAAATATGAATACGTCGAAGGGCAGAGTAATGGCCCCAAATTTCACTCCCGCCGAAGCAGTACATTTATTAGCAATACTAGAAGAGCACAAAAAAGTAATAGAAAACAAAAAAAACTGACCAGGTTTGCGTGAAAGAAAAGTCCAGAGCCTGGGAGTCGGTGGCAAGGCAGTATAATGCTACCACCTGCAGCTGCTCTCGTTCTGTCCAGAACTTGCAAAATGCCTACAAAAACTTAAAAAATAAGACAAAGAAGGCGTACTCATTGGAGAAGATGACGATGCCATGTAAGTTTCTACGACCTACATATACCTGTTCCCTGGTGGGGTGGCAGATCAATTGCAAATACATGCATGGCATCTGGAATGCAGCTGCCACCCCATTTGTATTCGATTTATAATTGTCTCAGTACTAATTTACAGGCACCTAATTTGTTATAATTTTTTCAGTAAAACAGGATATTCTCATTGAAACTATAGAAGAAGTTGGTGAAGACTGGTCTGTAGTGTCCCAGGCAGTTGGGGCAACCGAACAGGAGTGCCAGCAACAATTTGAATATTTAAAAGAGGAGGCAAAGAATAACTTTTCCCATGAAAAAAAGGCTGTCATGGGAACAGGTAAGCAAACCTTAATACTGATCGATCAAATTCAATAACAGAAGGACTCCTATTGGCTTAGAATCAAGTTATATTCTCAAAAACATAGCACCACAACTTTTCTCATGGAGGTGGCAGAGGTTCAATTCCTCAATAGTCCTTTGAGTAACAGAGGGCTAGCCCATCCCCAGAATCTATCGTCACTGTTAGAACGTCTGTATAATGTACTTAAGATAAATTACCAACCTATCTCTGATACATGATCAAAACTCTCACTCCCATCTCCTACATGTCAAGCTAATCAGTCAATGGACATTATTATAATTCTCATATTATTGTTGCAGGTGGCGGACCTCCAGAAACCTCCACAGATGACTATGTGATGGGCAAAGTGAAGGGTCTCATAGGGCCAGCTATAGATGGGATTTACACCAAGTATGATGGTGACAGGCTGTTAGCTGGCTCTGAGCCCTTCATAGAACATCATGTAGGTGAGGAAGCTGTAGAGAAATGTGCTGCGGAAGAGCAGGAATCAAGACCCTTCGAGAATAAGAGGGGGAACCTCAAACGAAAAAAAAATGTATTATTGAAGCAGACAAAAAAATCTGTGGGTAATATTACAGTGTCAGATAAATTTAAAGATCTTGCTGATTGTAAATACGAACTTGTTCGGAGTCAGATGGCAATTCAAGATATCAAATATAAAGATGCCTTAGCTCAATATGAGCACAATGAAAAAGTTAGGGTGTTAGAACTAGAAGAATTAAAAGAAAAAATTGCACGCTATAAAAAACAATTTGAAAAGGAACTGGCCAGGATTTAGCCTCTGCCACCACCTATGGAAAGGGCCTAATGCCACATTTGTGTTGTTATTTTCCTTTACTTAAATTGTTATGTTGATTTATTTAGTTTTTAGTTTGATGGGAAAAGGGTGTGTGTGCTATTTGTGTTTTGATTATCCTTTATCATTATTATACATATTGTTACAACATTGATGAGAATAATAAACAAATGATATCATTTTACATATAATTTTTAGACCTTTATTTATTTAATTGTAATTAGATATCTGTAAGATAATGATTGCATTTGATGGGGTGGGTACCAGATGGACGGTTATCAGTCGATTCATGTCAACCTGTAAACAATAGACAAAAAAATAAGTTCAAATTGTGACTACATACTTCAGGATAACCAGTGTTTTTAAGTTTGTATGCTGACACGCAGGAACAAACCTAGAAAAATGTTGATCTATCAAGTTATAATAATAATAATAATAATAATACCTTGGACATCATTTTACACACATTGATCTAGCCCCAAACTAGGATTCCCTGTATCTTGGGTACTAGACAACGATACACATACTTATATAGATAAATATTATACTTAGATAGATAAACAACCATGACTAGGGTACAAACATTCGTTCTCATCAAACAAATAGTTGTGCCGAGCTTGTTGACCTGGAGTCATACGCGTTTCATTATGATGTTGTATGGGTGGCGGCTGGTAGTCATTTAAAGCCAAGTCATCATCTTCTACAAGAGGCTCAGCATCACGCTCCATCCTGCATATATTGTGGAGTACTGCAGTGGCCACAATTATACCTGGCACTCTTTTTAACTTCACTTGGATTCCTGCAAGTTTAAATACATTACATTCATTATTACATACATTTTGTTATAACCCTTCCACCCTGTATTTTTAAATCAGGCATCTAGGATGCTAGCCCCCTGTGACGCAAAATGGAGTATTAAATAACTGGCTACAGTGGGCACAATCATGCCTATGCCACCTTACATGGGAAAAGGTGTGACGCTATGCTATGTATGTTATAATTACCTTTTGCCAGAATGGGGAATCGCCTTTTCCATATCCCAAATGTCCTCTCTACAACATTCCTCGTTCTAATCTGTGACTCGTTGTAGAGGGACTGGGCACTGTTTGTAACAGTTTGCAATGGCACCATCATATAAGGTGTTTGTGCATAACCCGAATCTCCGACTAACATTTTATTTCCATAAGCACCCTCAAGAAAGCGTCGCTTCTGGTATGATGTGTCCCAGATGTATGAGTCATGTGCAGAGCCATGTTTGCGAGCCACCACATCTGAAAACATGAATTACAAAATAGCAAGCTTCCATTCAATTTATTTACCTTTAGATATGTTGTATATAAAGTAGGTATTTGTCTCAACTTGGGATTGTCAGCAAAATGTTATCAACACTTTAATAGTGTATAAATAATTAGTTATTTCTAGAAAATAATCAGGTCCAAATTAGACAGCTAAAGTGGCGTTTTGGCCTTTAGAAGTCTTCAGTGGCTCTTATGAAAACTAAATATTTTTTTAAACTGCTGCAATAATTAAATCAGTAGGTAAACAAATATGTTGATTGGTTTAGCGAATAAAATTATGGATTAAAAACATTATAATGAACTAGAGAGCTGCAACTATAGAATAAAAAGCCGCTGTTGCCGACCCCTGACCTAACCAAATGGGCTATTTTATTCTGGGCAGTAAATAAATACCTGTGAATACTGCATTTGCATTCACAATGGCTTGCACATTGATAGTGAACACTCCTTTGCGATTCCGGTACAGTTCTGGTACCTGTCCACCTTAAAAAGACAATAAATTTAAGTGTGTTTGTAGGCAACTGCAGATATATAGAACAGTTGACATTCTACCTAATTACCTGGAGAAATAATTTTCACATGCATGCAGTCTATTGCACCAATGTAGCGGGGGAAACATGCTATCTCATAAAAATTTATAGCTGCAGTTTGTTGCTCCTCTGAAGTGCTTGGCATCTTAATGTACATTGGGGCCAGAGACGCTATCGCATGAGTGACACTATGGATGATGCGTCCTGCTGTTGTCTCATGGACCCCAATGAAGTCACCACATGTGATCAATTGGCTGCCCGTGGCGTAATATCGCAGCGCACAGAGCAGCTGGTCCATCGGAGACAGGTCGGTTTCTAAATAAATATTAAATTAGTATTTTCGTGACAGACGGAAGTATGAAAAAGTATGTATTAGATAGGTTAGGTATGCCTACCGGCTAGACTGGCGTAACAGACGTGACTCGATTTTTGATAGCAAGATGCTAACAGTCTCCTTTGTCATCCTAAACCGACGATGAAAGTCGGAGGCCCTCATATCCACAAAATGATTTTGTCGATCTGCGA
>CATKWH010000017.1:67500-70000 GCA_949825045.1 Argyresthia goedartella | reverse complement strand
GGGCGTAGTGTAAAAGTGTTATGCATTACTGAACACGATCTAAATAGAATGTCACTTAAGGACTTTGTACTGGCTTCATCTTTTTGTAGAGAAAACAGAAAAAGTAGAGGAGGTGTATGTATCTATGTTCATAACAGCTTGAAATTTGACGAGCTTCCCTCCATAAAAAAATTGTCAATTTCCAATGTTTTAGAAGTATGCGGCATAAACTTGTACAACTTCTATATAGTCTGTGCATATAGACCAAAGACCTTGAGAAATGATAACTTTATCGACAACCTGGAAAACATCTTAAGTCATATATTAAGCAAAGTCGACAGAAAGTTCTTGTTATGCGGGGACTTCAATGTAAATTTGCTAGTTGATGGCTTGGAAGCCAGGGATTTTTTGTGTCTTCTAAACTCTTTCGGTGCCGAAGCATTTGTAAAGGAACCCACGCGTATTACCGATCACAGCAGTACTTGCATCGACAATATGATTTCAAACGTGGAGCTACGAAATGTTAAAGTGGTCGAGCTAGGTATTTCAGATCATTGTCTTCAACATGCCACATTGGAAATCAAAATTAAATCAAATTCTGGTGCTACTTTTAAACAAGTAAGAGATTTCAGTAAAACTAACATAGATGAGTTGAAAAATTTCTTAGAGTCCGTTAACTGGGACCCGATTTACAGAAATCCCGATGTGGATGCCTCTTTTAATACATTTCACGACATATTTCTAAGCGCTATCGATAGGTTCTGTCCGCTGAAAAGGGTGAGAATGGCAAATAAATGTTTTACACCAAAATGGATAACACCAGGTATTCGAAAGTCCTGTGAAACCAAACGAGAACTTTTCATTCAACTAAAACAGTCTAAGGATAAAGCTGCACTATCTAATCATTACAGGAACTATTGTTCAATTTTGCATAAAGTTATATCCTATGCAAAAAAGAAGGATAATGAGTATCTTATTCTAAATTCAAATAATCAGATAAAATCAATTTGGAATTTAGTTAATAAAACTGTTAAAGGACAAAAAAAATCGAAATTTGAGAGTTACAAAGGGCTAACAGATGGCGTAGAAACAATTGAAAATGAATTGGATGCTCCCGATTTATTTAACACCTTTTTCTCAATTGGAAATAATTCAAACATGGGAAACAGTAGATTCGAAAATATTGAGCTTCCTGCTTACATAGAAAACTCAATGTTTGTCACTCCTTTAACAAAAAATGAACTCCTGAAATTAGTCTCAAATTTAAACAATAAAAAAGCATGTGGTTATGACGGTTTGCCAATATTTATAATTAAAAATGTTATCGAGGTTATTGCTGACATGCTTGTTCATCTCATAAACCTGTCAATCAATACTGGAACTTTTCCAACAAGACTTAAAAGAGCGCAAGTCATACCGCTTCATAAAGGTGATAGTACACTCGATGTTTGTAATTATCGACCGATAGCATTATTGCCAACCTTATCAAAGATCTTTGAAAAATATTTTTCTGACCGTTTGGCAGGTTTTTTGGCGCGATATAAAATACTATCTAAGAATCAATTTGGTTTTCAAAAGGGAAGATCGACGTCGGATGCTGTTTTTGATATGATGGACTTCGTTGCAGAGTCATTAAATATAAAATCAAATGTCATGACTGTTCTATTAGATTTGTCTAAAGCATTCGACTCCGTTAATCACCAAATCTTAGCAAACATTCTGGAGAGGTATGGTATCAGAGGAAATTGTTTAGATTGGCTGAAATCGTACCTGAATCAGCGAAATCAAAGTGTACTGCTTCGTAAATTTGACGACAAGACTAAAACCATATCACACATGGAATCTTTGAGGATAGAAACTACTCGTGGGGTACCTCAAGGCAGTGTCCTAGGCCCTTTACTATTTATTCTATACATTAACCACTTACCTGAAATAATAGAAAACAAAATTACGATGTTTGCAGACGACGTTTCCGTATTTTTTAAATTTGAAAGGAAAGATAACACACATTTGTCCAAAGAAATATCTCAAACTGTCACTAATATCGCTAAGTGGTTGCAAGGTTTGGACTTAAGAACAAACGCGAGTAAAAGTAAACTCATTCACTTCCGTAATTACAACACTCCACAATTGGTATTAGATATTGCGGTAGAAAATACAGAGATTGCGCTGGTGAACCATGCTAGGTTTTTAGGTGTTATCGCGGATGAATACATGAACTGGAAAAAACACATTGAAGCCCTGGAAGGAAAACTGAGCAGCTTTTGTTACGCGTTGAGATGCTTGTCAAAGATTACTACTGCCCGCGCATCACTGCAGGCATACTACGCTTTCTTTCACTCAAGAATTCTGTACGGCTTGATTCTGTGGGGAGGCAGTGTAGATGTAAAAAAAATATTCATTTTGCAAAAAAGATGCATCCGTATTTTGTCTGGAATAAAATCGAATAGAGTTTCCTGCCGTGACTTATTTTTAAAATTGAAAATTCACTCAATTACAGCCCTTTACATAATAGAATTGT
>CATKWH010000017.1:52500-57500 GCA_949825045.1 Argyresthia goedartella | reverse complement strand
ACATGCTTTATCTCTCTGGTTCCATTAATAAGCCAATATTTTTGATTTAAATAACTCAAAATAAGTTTAGGACCAGCGTGTAATAAACGTATATGCGCATCCCGTATTACCAATTGAGTAATATGCGAGCGCTGAGCCAGTATAGCTGGGTATTTTTGTGCGTAAGGTATATTTGCCTTCTGCAGCCTTCCGCCTACACGCAGCAGACCATCCCCATCAATGAAAGGATTAAGAGGTAATAGACTCCCTTTTATTGGCTTATTATTGGAAATGCATTTAATTTCTTCACCATAACAGCGATTTTGGTCACATTTTATGATAACTTTCATTGCATTACCTAATTCCTTACAAGTAAGGCTAGGTACATAACTTTCATGCTTCCTTTGACCTTGTGACTTTTTACAATTGTTATAAAATCTTAAAATAAAAGCTATAACTCTTTGAGTTTTAGCAAGAGAGCTGAATTTATATAGATCCTGCTCCAATTGTGTACAAGGCATTGAAACTTTTTTAATTTCAGGAATATCTACATACTTATCTATACACATTTTTGTATCAAAACTACAATGATCATAGTCACATTGTAACATAAACTGTGGACCGTTCCACCATAGAGAGTTCTCACTTAAAGAGCATGGCTCGACTCCTCTTGAGAGGCAATCGGCAGGATTAAAGGATGTATTTACATAATGCCAATTAAAAGATTGAGTATGTTCAACAATAACCTTCACCCTATTAGCCACATAAGCATTTAAGCGCAATGGATCTATCTTTAACCATGATAATACAATCTGCGAATCGAGGTACAGATGTACATCAATGTTTTTAGGGTCAATTTTAATCGACAATGTGTGATATAACCTATTAGCCAGCTTGGCAAGCAAGAGTGCACTATTAAGCTCTAGCCTGGGAGTGGTTAGTTGAGAGCTAACTGGATTGAGCCTAGACTTGGAACACACTAAGTCAACCAACGCGGAACCGTCAGACTTTACAACGCGGAGGTATAAGCAGCAACCGTAGGCTCTGCTCGAAGCATCAGCAAACCCTATCAGCTCAATTTTATTATACTCTGAAATATCAATATTTCTATGAATTGAAATAGTAGGCATGTTTATCAATCCTGAAGCGAAACTTCTCCATTTCTCGTTCAAATCACCTGGAAGGGGAGAATCCCAACCAATGCTAGCCTTCCAAAGGTCTTGAAGAAATAATTTTGCAGTAACCAAAATTGGACCGACCAAACCTAAGGGGTCAAAGAACTTACTGACAAAACTAAGAACCTCTCTTTTTGTGTAAATCTCATTCAATGTTTTCTCTGGGCAGCTGATATTAATTGTATCTGATTGAACATTATAATGCAGTCCCAAAGTTTTGGCAAATGAATCATCATGGTGACTGAACTCAATATTATGAAACTGCTGTTTTTCTATAGGAATATCTTTTAAAACCTCAGGTGAATTAGAGCACCACTTGTGCAACTGAAAACCCCCCAACTCCATTAACTGAATTAACTCATTTTTTAACTGAATCAAGTCATTTATTTGGTTTGAACCCGTACTTACGTCATCAACGTAACAATTATATTTTAATGCAGAGGCTGCCTTGGGATATTTATCACCAAATCGTTTGGCAAGTTCTATTAAACAGCGTGTTGCTAAATAGGAAGAACACTTCATACCATATGTAACTGTTTGAAGTTGCAGACATTGAATAGGTTTGTCTGGGGATTCTCGCCACAAAATGTTTTGAAGTGGTCTATGAATAGGATCCATAATAATGTTTCTAAACATTTGTTTAATGTCACAGATTAAAATATATTTATCTAACCTGAACAAAATTAATATATCAAACAATTCATTCTGCACTGTTGGCCCATTCATGAGTAAATCATTCAGTGAGATTTTATTTTTTGTAAGCATGCCGCCATCAAAAACAACCCTTAGTTTAGTAGTTTTTGAGCCTTCATTGAACACAGGGTGATGCGGCAGAAAATAGACAGCATCATTTTCTAAATCATACTGCGAGATATCTACCAACTTTGCATGGCCAAGCTGTAGATATTCATCTATAAATTGTTTATATTTTTCAAACAAAATCTTATTTTTAGAAAATCGTTTCTCTAAGTTTTGAAATCTTTGTAGTGCGCTATCTAATGAATTTCCTAAGTTGACTTCCTTTAAAGGCAATTTGATAGGCAAAGAAACTTGAAACTTATTGCCCTCAAGCTTCACATTTTCAGAAAAAATAATCTCAGCCTGATCTTTTTCAGAACTGGACTCTAAAAATATTTTATCGACCTTTTCGCATTCCCACAAATTTTGTAAATGTACATCAAGATTATTTTTGCATGTACAGGGCGGGATGAAAATGTCATCACTTACTTGTGATTCAGTACGAGTGAAATTACAAAAATACTTGTTAGTAGCTGGAACCTGATGCCGCTCCTCAGTGACCGCGCCACCTACCACGTAGCCTAGCTTCGTATTGATGAGGTAGGGACCGTTGAGGGCGAGTGGGATACGCTCACGGAGCAACACCTGGAAAAACACATCAGCAGCTAATAAAATATGAATAGTGGCTGGTGCATGAAAATCGGGGTCAGCAAGCTGGACATGCGAAGGGATGTTCAGATGGGAAACATCAATGAGCTGGTGCGGTAACGTGCATGTAATTTTTTCCACCACTGAGCATGAAATAGGCAAGCTAAATGATGTACTTGATGCATGTATATCAAACTCTGCAACAGCGTTTATTTTATTGGAGCCTTCACAAACCCCCACTACCATGTGCGATTTAGCAAGCAGCGTGCAGTCAATCCTATCTGCAATTTCTTTGGTGATCATAGACACCTCGCTGCCAGAATCCAACACTGCTCGCACTGGTAATGTGCCACCATCCTTAGTATATAATTTCACCGACACTGTAGGTAATAAAACATGTTTATTATTTATGTTGCTATTGCACAACGATACCTGAGGGGATTCCTCTTTATTGGGTGCGGAGTCAGCCACTTCATCGTGAAGTAAACTATTATGGCCTCCTTTGCACTTCAAACATTTAAACTTAAAAAAGCATTTATTAGTGTGCTTATTCAAGCACAGCTTACACCGCTTTGAATCCTCAATAAACTGTAATCTTTGCTTTATAGAAGCAGTTTTGAATTTTGGACACTTATGAATCTTATGCGGAGAAGAATGACAAAACTCACATGTTTCCTGGCTGGTGAGAAGGACTGCTCGCTGATAGCTTCGAGCAGCACCGCTGCCGCTTACACCAGAAGTCCGCTTCTCCGGTGGCTCTGTAGCTTCCAAGGCCACTGCCTTTTTCTCTAAAAATGTCAGGAAACCACGCAAACTATGAGGTTCATCTTTAAAATTCTCCTGTTCCAAGTAATAAGCCCTAACAGTGTATTGATCGACCTTTCTGGTTAACATAGGAACCAATAAAGCGTCCCAGTGATGGACTGGCTGCTTGAGACTCACTAGTGCACTCAAGCTCTGCTTTACCTGAGCCAAGAACGACCTTAATGACTCAGAAGTACATTTAGTAATAGGATTTATATCCAAAATACAGTTTACATGTTGTGTAATAACCTTGTTTACATTGTCATACCTATCACTTAATATTTTTAAGGCTTGATCATAATTTACATCCTCCAAAGTGAGGTTTTTAATTAAATCGTGAGGCTCGCCTCCAAGATACATTCTCAAATAGTATAACCTTTGTAAGTTAGACAAAGATTTGTCATTATGAATCAAACTTTGAAACAAATTTATGAAAGGATAGTACTCACCATCCTTGCCGTCAAATTTTTTGATCTCAATCTTTGGCAGTTTCGCGCAAACCGAGGAGGAGCGGTCAGGGGGAGGAGACCGCGACCCAGGCTCTTGCTTACGATTAATAGAACCTTGTAGCAAGGCCATAGCAACCAAATATTTTTCCTCATATTCCTGGAAAGTGGAAATCGAATCACGTCTAGACGCTTCCGTCTCATCACCTAAGGCAGAAATTTGGATATTTAACTCTTTAAACTCGGTAAAAGCATTTATTAAATGACTTAATTTTGCCTGAAGTAACTCTATAGACGTGTTTTCCAGGTCTTCCTTTTCACAGAAATGGTAAATTTTCGTTATTGAACTTTTCGCTGCCCCCCTGGCCGCAATCCTAATGGATTGCTTTTCCATATTGCGGAAACTTTACAAATGTTTTCCACTAAAATCTTATACAATATTTACTAAAATCGCAACAATATTTTAACTATCGCGAGGAACAAAAAGGTACCGCGACGCGAGTGATGCGAAGCGAAGCTGCGGGAACCGTCAAATATGGCGTCGGCGCACGCGGTAGCAAACCTTCTCTCGCCCAATAGCAGCGAGCTTCCTGCCGTCGCGCGACAAAAACCGACGAATTAGCGCACAGCTAGCTGACAGCCACTCGACGTACGACCAATAGTGTCGACTCACCAACTTGACGTCACGGCTGATTTTGTCTCTTCTTAGCACGTAGGTTATATCCACAAAACAAAATGTCTACCCAAAGGTCATTCACATTGGTGCAATGACCTTTTATCCAGAGCGAAGATAATCACTACGTATGTTTTATCTTGATGAACTGCGATGAAAGTGGGATGCTATTTCTTCATAAAATAACCACCAAATCTTGAAAACGACGAAATACATAGGTTCCACCGTCGAGCACGTAGTTGAAGTAGTAGGACGTAAGTAGGTACGGTACAAAGGCACGACGAAATTTTTCTTTTTGAAATAATAGTCTGGTGAATTTCTTGTAGATAGTAGCCCAATAGCAGACTTCTTGTAGCCAATAGCAGGCCGATGAAACGCAATAGCCGCTTCAATTGTAGAATACACGTAGATGCCAACGCAATCTCAATGGCAGATTCCGACGATAGATTGTGCACACACGAATATTCCTCCGACGAGATTCACTGAGCCTCCCGACGAAAAAAATCGGCAAAAGGACCAAACTTGTGGGTCGCTGGT
>CATKWH010000017.1:25000-37500 GCA_949825045.1 Argyresthia goedartella | reverse complement strand
CCCAACTTCCACTGGCAGGGTGGTAAGCGATCGTCCTTCACCAGCACGATTGAGCCGACGGTGAGGTTAGGTCCCTTTGTGCTCCTCCACTTGCACCTCTGCTGTAGGAGACCCAGGTACTCTCGAGACCACCGCTTCCAGAAGTCCTGTTGTATCTGTTGGAGTTGTTGGAAGTGATTTAACTTATTCCTTGATACATCTTGGTATTCGTAGTCCGCCAGAGACGTGTACGATCTACCGATCAGAAAGTGAGCTGGCGTAAGAATGGGAAAATCATCATTATTAGCATTAGGTATGGGACACAATGGGCGCGAGTTTAATATTGCCTCAATTTGAGTAAGAACCGTAGAGAATTCTTCAAATGTTAATAAGGCTTGACTTAATACCCTCTTAAGATGAAGCTTACAGCTGCCAATTGCAGCTTCATGTAGGCCGCCTAGATGCGGGCTGTAGGGGGGTAAGAATTTCCAGGAAATACCTTCGTTTGCAAGGAAGTTGGTAAGTTCGCTAAAATTTTCGTTTAGGTATCTGTATAGTTCTACTAAATCATTATTTGCTCCACGGAATGTGGTCGAGTTGTCACTTACCATTTGACTTGGTTTACCTCTTCTGCATATGAATCGCCGGAAGGCGGCAATAAAGGCTTGTGATTCTAAACCTGAAACCAACTCAATGTGAACTGCCCTTGTCGATGAGCAAACAAACATAGCTATCCAACATTTGTAAGACTTGAAACCACGCCCCCTTCTATCTCGAATTGAATAGGGCCCAGCATAATCACAAAATGTTGTGTGGAATGGCGGTGAAGGAGTAGTTCTTATTGTAGGTAGTTGACCCATAATGGGTACGTGTATGAGTGGTTTTGCTTTGAAACATGTAACGCATTTGTGTACAATTTTGTTAGCCAGACCTTTTCCATTTAATGGCCAGTACTGCTCTCTCATGCATGCTAGCAGTAGCTGTGGACCACAATGGAAGAGTTTGATATGCATGTTTCTCATTATAGTTTCAGTGAGTATGTGTTTTGGATGCAAAATTATAGGATGTTTTTTAGTTTCGGGAATGTTTGATAGGTTTAACCTTCCTCCAACTTTCAACAGGCCATCTTCAAAAAACGGGTTAAGGCATTTAATATTTGATGACGTTGGTATTGATTTATTCTGACTTAAAAGTTTGTATTCAATAGGTAGTGATGTTATTTGTGCGCGCATAATTAGTTTATGCATCGAATCATTTAATTCTTGAACGGACAGCGGTCCGCTTATTTTATTACAAGGATTTTGTAGGTTATTGATGAATCGCAGAGTATAGGCAAACACTCGCGATAATTTTTTGTCGTTTGAATATTTATGAAACAATTTATCTATGAAATTATTCTCGATGTTTGTTGGGTTAACTAAGGATATAGTTTGTTCTGTGTCCTTTGTTTGTATTTGTGTGTTAGTTTGATTGTGCAGAGGCCACTGCGCCGTTTGACCAGATAGCCAGGCGGGACCCGACCACCACAGATTGCTTTTTCTTAATATATGAGGTTGAATTCCTCTCGATATAATGTCAGCTGGATTTTCAGCCGAACACACCCAATGCCAGTCTTCGATCTTGGTTAATCTCTGAATTTCCGCTACTCTGTTACTGATGAAAGTACCTAGTTTAGGTGGCGGTGTTTTTATCCACGCCAATACCACCTGTGAGTCAGACCATAGGTATATTTTACTGACTCGTTTGGCAAGGTTATTGCCTTGTGATTCCATTACTTGTGATAACAATACCGCTGCGCGTAATTCTAAGCGGGGTATTGTTTCCTCTCTAGCAATTCTAGACTTTGTGCATAACAAATGCACCTGTATATTACCTAAATTATCAATGGAACGTAAATAAATTGCAATTCCGTAACATGTTTTTGAACTATCTGCAAACCCATGCAGTTCTAGTGTTACGTAATTGTTTATGATTGTGCGTCTCGGTATGGATAGATTGTTTAAAGAAAATAGACTCCTATAGTAAGATATCCATTCTCTTGTTAAAGCGGGCGATAGGGTTTCGTCCCATGAAGTTTTATCCTGCCATAGTTTTTTAATAAAACATTTAGCTGTCACTAAAACGGGACTAATTAAGCCCGTAGGATCATAGATAGCTGAAATTATAGACAGGACCTTTCTTTTCGTAAGTCGATCTGGCATTGGTTGTTCTTTGAATGAGAATTGTAAACAATCTGTGTGGCTGCACCATGTGATACCTAATAGTTTGTGTGTGTTATTTCCGCTCTCGGTCGGATTTGTTGAGTCGGTGTTACATACCTTTTTTAATATGGTTTTTGAGTTCGACTTCCATTTTCGTAGATTGAAGCAGGCTGTACGCAGGATGGCCGCTACTTGCGTTGCTGTCTCGATTAGCGCTGCTTCGTCGTCGCCTCCATAGATCCAGTCATCGTAGTAGAATGAACCTTTTATTGCTTCGGCTGCTGTAGGGTATTTACCTTCGAATTCGGTTGCTAGCTGCAGTAGGCATCTCGTGGCTATGTAGGGGGCCGCCTTCAAGCCAAAACTGAGAGTAGTTAATGTGTAGGTACGTAGAGGATCGGTTGAGTTTTCCCTCCATAGTATATTTTGTAGGTTTTGTTGTGATTGATCAATATTGACCTGGCAAAACATTTTCTGTATATCTGCATTTACTACAAATTTGTAAGTTCTAAATCTTACTAGTATATTGATTAGGCTATCTTGAAATATCGTACCCTTATATTGAATATCGTTAAGCGATTTTCCAGTGTCTGTTGGACATGATGCGTCAAAGACAACCCTCACTGGGGTTGATAATTTTTCGATATTAATTACCGCGTGATGCGGTAAGTAGACTTGGGGTCCTACATTGGAGTATTCCATCTCTTTCATGCGGCCCGCTTGTTGGAAATCTCTCATGAATTGGACGTATTGTTTTTTATATTCTGAATTTTTACTAAATTTGTTTTCTAATGACAGAAATCTCTTATAGGCAATGTGTCTTGATCTACCTAAACTTGAAGCAGGTTCTTTTAGAGGTATTTTTACGACAAACTTTCCCTCAGAATCTCGATTATGCGTCATAAAGACACTTTCGCACTCCGTGATATCATCATTGGAAAGTGTGGAATTTTCCTCAGTTTCGAAAATGCTTCTCATTTGTTGTTGAATGAAATGACATCTAGTTTGCTGGCGTACTGGCCCCGTCGTCGAGCCAGTCACGATCCAGCCCAATTTGGTTTTTTGCAAAGTCGGTAAGTTAGTTCCTAATTCGTGTCGGTTTACGCACAATAGGTCATAGAATTTTTCGGCGCCCAGTATCATGTCGATTTCGCCGGCTGAATTGAATCCATCATCAGCCAGTCGGAATCGTTTAGGTATGATAAGATTTCCTATATCATAGTTAGGTAGGTTGCAGATTGTAGGTACAATATAGCAAGATAGATCCACAGAAAATGGTTCGGTTCTAGAGTGAATAATAACGTTACAATAGTGTTTAACGTTTATTATTGTGTTGCTGATACCCATGACATCGGTATCTGTGTTTTGTACAGGTAGGTTTAGTTTTTTGTGTGCCCTTTCTGTTATGTAGCACGATTGCGAGCCGGAATCCAATAGGATTCTCATGCTTTGTTGTTTGTTTTCGTGATCGGTTATGTTTACTACAGCTGTAGATAAGAAAACATGCTTGTTTTGCATCGGCTGTGAACAAGCATTGTCATTTGACGTGTTGATTTGCTTAATATGCAAGTTTATAGATTGATTTTCGGATGTAGATTGTTGTTGTGGGGTGTATAGCGTCATAGGACGAGATACGCTCGGTTGTGTAGGTAATCGCTCGGGATTATAGGTAGGACGAGATGTGTTCGGTTGTGTAGGTAATCGCTCGGGATTATAGGTAGGACGAGATGTGTTCGGTTGTGTAGGTAATCGCTCGGGATTATAAATAGATTGCTCGTTCGCTGGAGTAGGTATAGTAGGTATGTGTAACAAAGTATGATGTTTACCTGAACACTTGGTACACTTGCTGGCTCGGCAGTTCGGCACCGCGTGATTCGATCTCAGGCAGTTAGTGCAGAGTCGTAACCTCTTCGCAGCTCGGCTGCGAGCTATAGGGCTAAGGGCTAGGAACTGTGTACACTGATTTAGGTAGTGGGTGCCCTTGCAAAAAGGGCAGTGATTATGCTGGGTAGTAGGTGGTTTTGTTACCTTGTTAGCTTCCGGATTGTTGCGGGACGTGGTTATCATCGCCTTTTCAGTTGTATTACTCGAATTCCGGTTTGTATTTTCAACAGCTTGGTTGCTGTTCATCGACTCCAAAAGGTCAGCTCGGGACCTCAAAAAAGTCTTGAAATCCTGTTTTTATGTCTCTCGTCTCTGGCGCGCCTTTCGTCCAACAGCAGGGGCGGCTCCTCGGCTTCCGACGGGTCTCGAGTCCAGTCTCGGCTGGACGCTCCACCGGGCTTCGGATATGCTGCTCCTTGTACGTCCGTTGGGTTTCGGCTGCTCGGTGATTTGATTCTCGGCTGATGGTCTTCAGATGTTGGGGGGCACACGCGGGACGCACGTGGTGATGTCTTAGTGTGTTTTCCTGGGGTTTCGCCTTGCAGGATCACTTTCTTCGACGCCTCGTGGTCGCTTTTACTTGTTCTAATGCAGGAACGAATTTCAGACGGCTGTTGAAACGAATACGCGGCAATAACGCGGCAATACGCAAGATGGCTGCGACCATGTGCTCGCGCCTTTGTCCTTGTCGCGGGCGGCGCGGCGGCGTATTTGCAGGTTTCTTCCGTCCAATTTCTTCACTGCGTTATTTCGAACGTCGGGGTCACCATGAAAATGGGTGCCCCAAATAATAGGTGTTTAGTTTTATCTGAAGATATTTAATTCGGTTTGTACAAGGTATTCGCAGCTCGGGCTCTAATGCGAGAATGGTGGTTAAATCGAGTTGAACGGAATTTATAAGATATGGTTAATTAGCGCCATCTAGCCTTTATTAGTCGAACCACCTCTAAAGGTATTGATTTAGGGTATAGTTGTGGGTGAGGTGGTTCGTACTATGGAAGACTAGATGGCGCTGTACATTGATGCTATGATGTCATTTTGACAATGTATACCAAGGGTGATTTCTTAGCGGAGACGCGACATTTGGTATATTTGGGCGCTAACTTTTTACTAAAGTACTTGTCTTTATCACTCAAGACATAAGCACGTTTTAGGACAATGTCGCCTACGCTGAATTCTGCCTCTTTCCGCCTAAGATTATAGTGCGCCGTATTTTTTTTATGTGCGTGCCAAAGAGATGCCTGTACCTTATCAAAATATTTTGACAGGTGACCCAGATTTTCAGCGTACATGTCGCGTGGCAGAAATAGTAGTTCCTCACCCAGATCGTTATCTGTATAATGAGAACCACAAGTAACCGTTTCTCGTCCGTACACGAGGAACGATGGAGTGTAGCCAGTTGCTTCATTGACGGAGTTGTTAATGGCATACTGTATTTTGGGAATATTAGTGTCCCAGGTTCTGTGGTCATTGTCCACGTAGGTGGAAATACATGTAACTATTGTTTTGTTATAGCGCTCGACAGTGTTTACTTGCGGAGTATATCTCGGAGAGAAGAATACGTTAGGTATCTTGTATTTCTTAAAGAGGGTATTTGTTACCGAGCTAATAAACTGGGTACCATTGTCAAGGAATATTGTCTGTGGGATTCCGTGGACCAGAAACACAGAGTCCTCCAGAGCCTTGACGACAGCTTCCGAAGTAGCGCGTCGCATGGGAAAAATAAGGCAATATTTTGAGAAGCAACATGTTACGACCAAAATATAACTATTCTGCTTTCGACTGACCGGAAGTGGACCTATGAAATCAATGGATATCATTTGAAACGGCCGTGAGCATTGTTTAGGTCGACCCATCGTACCCAGCGTCGGATGGTTTTGTGGTTTGTAAGTGAGACATTTTGAACAAGAACCAACAAAACGTACGACGTCTTGGTGCATGCCCGGCCAGTAGTATCGAAGAAGTAAGCGTCGATAGGTCTTGAAAATACCCAAGTGAGCAGCAGTAGGGTCAGCATGATTCTCCTCTATGACGCTGTCACGCAATTCTTTCGGCACCACTTCCTTCCAGGAAAACTCCGAAATCATTTCGCACTTATTTTTGGAGTGGCGATAGAGAGCACCACCTTCGATCAAGTAGTTAGGAAAGAGGTTCGGCTTTTCTAAACAACCGTTATAAATGTTTTTGTACCATGTGTCAGTAGTAGTCAAATTAGAGTTGACCGTACTGATAGAAGCACATGGGAAAGCACGAGATAGTGCATCTGGAATGACATTATCGACCCCACGACGATGTTTAAGTTCGAAATTAAAGGCAGACAACCTCACACACCAGCGTGCTAGTCTTCCGGTAGGGTTGTCCAGTGACAAGAACCATTTGAGCGCGGAGTGGTCGGTGTAAACGGTAAAGGTTTTTCCGTTTTCCAAGTAACACCGCCAGTGTTCTAGAGCGGTTAAAACTGCTAGCGTCTCCCTCTCGGTTATACTGTAGTTCTTCTCAGATCCCGACAACGCCCTACTCATGTATGCAATCGGATGTTCTTTACCATCAATCGTTTGTGTGAGCATGGCACCAATCCCAAAATTGCTCGCATCAGTGTGTACTTCGAACGGTAAATCGTAATTGGGACAAGAGAGAACCGGGGCTGATACAAGACACTCTTTTAGCTTATTAAAAGCATCATCAGCTTCAGTTGTCCACTGAAACTTGGGTGCGTTCTTCTTACTTGAGGTCAGCTGGTTGAGTGGTCCGGCAATAGTGCTAAAGTTGGGGACGAAACGGCGGTACCACGTGGCTGTTCCAAGGAAGCGTTTAAGATCTTTTTTTTTTGTGGGTGTTGGGAAATTAAGGATAGCCTCGACTTTTTCAGGATCAGTGCGAAGGCCATGCGCATCCACAACATAGCCCAAGTACTTCAACTCATTTCTGAAGAACTTGCATTTTTCAAGGTTGATGGATAAGTTCGCTTGTTTTAATTTATGCAGCACGCCTAGTAGTAAGGACACGTGTTCCTCAAAGCTGCTGCTGATGATAATAATATCATCTAAATATGCGAACGCCTTTAGATCAAAATTCCCGAACAGAAGATCGACAAGCCTTTGTTGAGTGGCAGGGGCATTGGTGAGACCGAAAGCAGTGGTCTTAAAACGGAGAGTTCCTCTGCCTGGAACATAGAATGCAGTTTTGTCTTGATCTTCTGGAGCTATTGGAATTTGCCAGAACGCTTTCGACAAATCTACGCTAGATAGGAATTTTGCATCGCGTAGGTTGTCTAATATTTCAGTTATATAGGGTAGGTTATATGCGTCCTTTTTTGTGACCGAATTCAGTTTACGGCTGTCGAGGCAAAAGCGAGGTTGTCCATTCTTTTTATAGACAATGAGGACAGGGGACGACCAAGCGCTCTCGCAAGGTTCAACTACATCTAACGCTAGCATTTCGTCGACTTGCTCTACCAAAATTCGCTGCTTCTCAGGTGACATTCGATAGTAACGTTGTCTTATAGGTTGAGAGTCACCAGTATCGATATGGTGAGTTATAAGACTAGTTCTACCAAGGCCCATACTGTCAGTGGAGATTTCCTGGAATTGACTGACAATTGAATCGGCTGTGGACTTTTGTGAATCAGAGAGATTATCGTAAGACTGTATAAAAGTCTCATTTTTGTCGATACTTATTTCTGCCAAAGAAGAGTTGGACAAGGTGATGCTACCTAAGTATTTGGGACAAATATTGAAAATCCGCCAAAAGTCAATGCCTAGGATAAGTGGGCTGTCCACATTTGGTAACACGTAACCCTTAATAATGTGGAATTGTTCTTCAAAGTGAATGGGAAGATTGATGTAGCCAATACTTTGAAGGGACTGGCCTCCAGCAGCAGTCACGGAGATACAATCATCGGTAAATACTTTTAGACCATGGTCCGACAATAATTTATGAGAATCATTGCCGAGAATAGTGACAGCAGATCCAGAATCGAGTAGACCAGAAGCAGGGATGTCCCCGATTCTAACGGAAATATAGGGTCTACTGTCCTTTGTTGGTTTACTATCCAGAATTGAGGCGACTCTGAAACTAGAGAAGAAGTTTCTAAGGGTTTGTAGCCATTTTTCAAAATCTACTCTATCGAAATGACCCTTAGAACCGTCCCAATTCTGGCTAATTAGTTTTTTTGAACGGTAGGAGTACATTTAGGGCATTCAGGTTTCTTTACACCTTTATTACCGCACCCAAAACAGACGATGACGTCACGACTAACCTTACACTGACGAAGATTGTGAGTGTTAGAGCGGCATCTTAGACAAAAGTTATTTGACTTTACAGTTGTTGCAGGAGCGATCGCAGAGACATGGTTGTCAGATTTCGTCTTACATGGCTTGTAAGCAAATTCGGGTGCTAGTGTGTGTGTGGTAATCGTTGGTGGCTCGCGAAAGTGTGACATACGGGTTTGTATATTTTCGTAATTTTTGCACAACGTTCTCAATACCCCAATATCCACAATCTGAGTTGCCGAGGCCAACGTACTCGCATAACATGGCCGGATATTGTGCAATAGTATCTCTAATTTGTCCTCTTCGGATAATTGTTTCGATAAGCGCGAAAACATTCCTGCCATTATGGAAAGATAAATGGTTATCGTTTCTGATTCGCCCTGAGTGCGAGCCCTAATTTCAGAAAGTAGACGATAATCATAGTCAGTTTGGCTGAAATCCTCTAACAACAGAGATTTGAGATCCGACCAGTTGTTAACGCTATCTCTTATACTTCGGAACCAGTGCAATGCTTGATCGGTGAAAATTTCCGTTGCATAGGACAGAAGTTTGGAGTCCGAAATATTTCTGGCCTGACACAGTTCCGAAACCCTTTCGATAAAAGCCCGAACACATGATTTCCCGTCGTACTTCAATTTACTAAGTTCGGAAGTATTGCTACGCTCGCAAGTTACAGAAATCACGCTCGCGCCACTAACAGATGGCGTTGATTCCCTACACGCAGTATTAGACGAGGAAGATATTGAAAGGGGATCCTTTGCTTGTGATAAGAGAGCTAGGATCTTCGAATAATATTTTCGGTAAATCTCCGACAGTTGATCATGGCCCGTTTCGAACTTTTCATCCGTAGGTACCCGACTTAATCTGTGATAGACATGGTGCATCAGATTTTGTGTCCTAAGAAGAGAGGATCTATCTGGTGCAGGTCCGTCAAGAGTAGATTGCACTTTGTCCAAGATTTTGACGACTGCAAGTAAGTCGTCCTTAGGTTCAAGGTGAGATAACAGAACGTCCTCTGACGGGTATTCTGTCACAAGTTTAGTTATTTGTTTACGTAAAATTTCTACGGTAGTGCCTGGGTTTTCACCTCTGATGGCAACTTCGTACTCCAGTTCTGCTTTGTTTAGAGAGAGAAACTTAATTTGAAAAGACATGATGCAGCTCAAATAATAAATACCAAAGAGATGAGTAGTGAAAGTGTACTGATTCCTTTAGTCGCCTCTTACGACATGCACAGGAGGAAATGCAACTGCCGTATTCTTTTTTGATTTCCCGGGACAGCACAGGAAGAGAAATCAAGGAATTGAAAATGACGCTACTAATTAGTCTCCGTTCTGTTACAAAATGATTTATGTACGTTAGGTTTTGACGGTATGAATGAAGTGAATGACGATGTAGAAAAAAATATATATGTTAAAACTGCAAATAAAAATATTGCAACTAGTGGGTAGGTGGTTAATTTTTTTATAAGAGAACGAGAAATTAAAACCAACGTAGGAATTTGAAAAAAAACACTACAATTTAAAAGTTTGAATAATAACCACGTACACAGAAGTTGCTAAGCAAAACCAAAATTACAACACAGGTAAACGTTTACAAAAACACGCACACACAAACAACTAACTACTTACAGCGTAAGCAAGGCCAGACTAACCACGTTATGGGCGCCACTGTGACGTCCCTACTTGGAGAGGAATAAAAAGATTCCAAATAGGTAGCCAACAAGAAATTTTATTTAACGTGGGTTCTCCAAATGTAGTCTGACCCTGGTTACGCAGCAACGAATCTTCCCTGCGGGTTTTGCCGTAGTCGGAGTGCCGCTGACGTCGGAGAAGTAACGGTCCGAATGCAGCCGGAGCAGGGAAGCAGGTTAGCCCGAAGCGGTGTCAGGAACCGGGAAACCGTAGGGTAGTCAGGAAAAGCGGTGATCCCGAAGAGGTGCCAGGAACCCCGAACTGGAATTCGAAACCGTTCCTCCTTTAACATCTGTTACTGCACTCCGTCCGAATGCTCCACCCGCCAAGAAAGGAATAGTGTTGTCGTGGTGGTAACAATCAGAACGGAGTTACATATACAAAGGAAAATACAGTGCTAGGAATAAAAACAAGCAAGCATTCATATTTGTTATCGGCAGACCCCACTTGGGACATTTTACAAATAATCGGACATTCTACAAAATGTCCAAATGTGCAATCTGCCGGTAACATTAATTATTTCTATATATGAAAAAAGGATATTTATTTGTTTATCGGCGGACCTCACTTGGGACATTATGCAAACAATCCGGACATTTTATGAAATGCCCAAATATGAAATCTGCCGGTAACAATCAACAATTTCCACACAAAAAGGTAGCTAGTATAATTTAGTAAGCTGAACATATTTTCCAGACATTCTATAAGAAGCCAAGACACACTAACGCGTGTCTAAAAGCGGGTAGCAATTTGCGTTACAATGCGATGTGAATATCGCGAAATAATAATTAGCGAGTCTAAAAGGAATAAAACGCAACAAGCAATAAATGAAATGAGATGATTCTGGACACAAATGAGTAAGCCCGAAAGTACCTAACGGTAAGATGATTTTAAAACAGTATCTTTCACCACTCACCTCAATCGGGGTTAATATGAAGCACAGACAAAACTAAAACGTAACTACTAGCAGTACGTTATGATTAAACGCAAGCAACCACTGCTTAGAGTCGCTCGTCGGCGTACGGTAAAAAGGGACCGTTACAGAGCGCCAGCAGGACGGACGTGCGCACAGTGCCGAGTGAGTTTTCGGAATGACGCCGGCGCCGCAAAGTCAAGTTGCGGTCACGGCTGGTCAGTTTAAAACGGGCCAATCACAGCAGAGCGAGCGAGCTGTCAACAGTGGAATGCTGCTAGTACAGCGCGTGAAAATTAATACTGTGATTACCAGCCTCATTTGGCAGTTTTATTAAGAGAATTACTACTTAAATTCAAAATAAGACCAGTTAATGATAGAGTGAAGACAACGGTAACTTACAACGTTACAACCAACACCAACACCAACACCAACACCCACACCAACAACAACAACAACAACAACAACAATAACAACAACAACAACAACAACAACAACAACAACAACAACACCAACACCAACACCAAGACCAACACCAACACCAACACCAACACCAACACCAACACCAACACCAACACCAACACCAACACCAACACCAACACCAACACCAACACCAACATCAACACCAACACCAACACCAACACCAACACCAACACCAACACCAACACCAACACCAACACCAACACCAACACCAACACCATCACAAACAACAACAACAACAACAACAACAACAACATTGCAGGCACTGGTGATGTGTTGGATGGTTTCGGAATTTCCATGGCACAGTCGACGCATATCTGTAGGTAGGTTAGGGAAGTATGTGTTTTTGGTAATTCCTGGTGGCTATGACTTGGTCCTGAATTGCGAGCATGAAAGCTTCAGTCTCTGGAAACAACTCCCCTCGCCGCAGCCTCATGTGGCTGCCGCAGGTCGAGGAGATATCTTCCATGCAGAGACTTCTGCTGCCATACTGCAATTTTGTCAGTATTTTGTACAATTTTTTCATTTTGTTGTGTGTCTTTTGCGTGAAGGTTGAGTGTTGTGTATTTTGTATCTGCTTCTGATATGCATTGATATAGTGTATAGTTTTGGGACCGGTGATGGAAGACTGTTCTGAGTGATTTAATTTGCTTGTTATGTAAGTTTTGGATGTCTATAAGGCCTCTTCCAGATTGTATGAAAGTGGGTTTAATGCTAGGCAAAACCAAAGGGGACTCATGGCATCGCCTTGAAATATGCCTCGTTGTATTTTTATGTTTGGTGTGGCTATGGATACATCTTTGAGTTTCAAGTTAAGTTGAGTGTTCCAGTTTTGCATGGTATTTGTAAATTTCCTACAAAAAATAGTAATTCGGGTTAACTTTGTAGTGCTTCAATATGTGTATCAGCCAGCTGATGATTATTATTATTGTTGTCGCTGTCGCTGTCGCTTTCGCTGTCGCTGTCGCTGTCGCTGTCGCTGTCGCTGTCGCTGTCGCTGTCGCTGTCGCTGTCGCTGTCGCTGTCGTTGTCGCCGTCGCTGTCGCTGTCGATGTCGCTGTCGCTGTCGATGTCGTTG
>CATKWH010000017.1:0-20000 GCA_949825045.1 Argyresthia goedartella | reverse complement strand
CAGCAACAACAACAACACCAACACCAACACCAACACCAACACCAACACCAACACCAACACCAACACCAACACCAACACCAACACCAACACCAACACCAACACCAACACCAACACCAACACCAACACCAACACCAACACCAACACCAACACCAACACCAACACCAACACCAACACCAACACCAACACCAACACCAACACCAACACCAACACCAACACCAACACCAACACCAACACCAACACCAACACCAACACCAACACCAACACCAACACCAACACCAACACCAACACCAACACCAACACCAACACCAACACCAACACCAACACCAACACCAACACCAACACCAACACCAACACCATCACAAACAACAACAACAACAACAACAACAACAACATTGCAGGCACTGGTGATGTGTTGGATGGTTTCGGAATTTCCATGGCACAGTCGACGCATATCTGTAGGTAGGTTAGGGAAGTATGTGTTTTTGGTAATTCCTGGTGGCTATGACTTGGTCCTGAATTGCGAGCATGAAAGCTTTAGTCTCTGGAAACAACTCCCCTCGCCGCAGCCTCATGTGGCTGCCGCAGGTCGAGGAGATATCTTCCATGCAGAGACTTCTGCTGCCATACTGCAATTTTGTCAGTATTTTGTACAATTTTTTCATTTTGTTGTGTGTCTTTTGCGTGAAGGTTGAGTGTTGTGTATTTTGTATCTGCTTCTGATATACATTGATATAGTGTATAAGTAGGTGTATAATGACAGTTTAAATTCACTTCACGATCGTTCGGGCCTACGGGCTCGACAGATGGATCGAAAAACCTATCGACAGATGGATCGAAAAACCTATTGACAGTTCAAAAATGACAGATCAAATTCATTCAAGAACCTTTAGGTCACGGACTCAACAGATGTGTTGAACGCAAAACCCATCGTAAGTATAAGTAGCATTCTAATCAGGTCACGCGTGTTCAATTTAATTTTATTTCTTGCATAGTTGTGTTTTCAATACCTACATTGCCGCAGCGCGTGAACACACACACACACACACACTTTCAATTGTGTTTCTGCCACTAACTGCTAACATTAATAAATAAAACCGATCTAGGTACTCTATTTCGGTTGATGATATCATAACATAACATAGTTCGGCGATGAGATTGCTCCCTAGTAAGCATGAATTACATTGGATTAATGTTATAACCAAATTGACCATCCGAATGGTCGAGTCGGTAGTACCCTGCCTACAACGCCAGAGGTCCTGGGTTCGAGTCCCGGTGGGACAAATATTTGCGTGATGAGCGTGGATGTTTGTTTCCGAGTCATGGTTTTTTATCTAAGTATAATATTTATCCCTACAAAAGTATGTATTCAGTTGCCTAGTACCCAAGATACAGGGAATCCTAGTTTCCCTCAATATCTAGACCAATGTGTGTAAATTGTGTACACAGCATCATGACTTTTCCATACGGGACAGAACTTTGCCTGCATGCAGCTGGTATTTATACTCCGTTTTGCGGAGAGGGACTAGCCCATCGCCGCTCGGGATCGAGCCACTATAAACTGTACCTACAAATCAATTCATGTATAGGTACTACTTTTAAATGGAATTGATAAATAGCTCACCTCGTTCTAGCTAGGAAAAAACATCTATGTACGAGTATATACCCATTAAATCATTACTTAGTACTATTTCGAGTAAAGGCCTGATCCTTCGGTGGGGACGTTGTACGTATTTGTTGGGCTTATGATAGTTCGGCGATAGACTTTCCCCATGATACCTACAATATGGGTGTTAATGCGGCTGATGTTTGTCCTGAGCGGCGATGAGCTTGTCTCTTCTCTCTAAGAAAAAATAAACTCAATGGCTAAAAGATGCAAACTGTGTGCATCGGTCATCTCGTCTCGCAAGATATTAAAAACAAAAACTAACATAGCATCACAGCGTTCCCATACGGGGTGGCAAAACTATGCCCACGTACATTCATATAAGTATTTGTGTTTCTGGCATCCCATCTAGGAAAGTAAAAACACGTGTAAGTTTTCTTAATGAGGTCAAGCGTATTGGGTTGCATTCGGTAATTTTATTTTTGCGATATTATTTTGCACACTGAGTTGTTTCCGCTGAACCTATGTAAGTGTACGTTGTCAGGGCTTGTGATCATACGACCACACATACACATCCTTTTTTCAGAGTCATCAGTATTTTTATTTATAAACGACGGAAATGCAATTAAAAATTATCACTTCTCTTTGGAAGCTACTACGCCTACTACTTCACCAGCACCTCTACTTGCCATCGCCATCGCCAGCCAACGAGGAATCTGGAAATAATGTACGTAAGTGTTTCACTCTCCACGATGGCACTTACTTACTGGCTCTTACTCAATACCGCCAACAAGTGTTGCTTATGCCCTTTTACCTTTGAAACGTCGATATGCGTCTTTCCTTTCCATTCAGAGTTGTCACCGGCTGTCGTATGAAAGACAAAGAGGCTAATTTTTAACTACGTCATGTGCCTTCGTGAATGAATCTTAATCTTCATTTTGATCGACTATCAATTTCTATATTGATGGACTTCATCATTAATAAGTGTTGTGATATTTCAGGTCTGACAACGAATCTACCACTCACACCGCCAAGGTGACAGCGGCAAAACGACGACAGCAGGAGCTCTTCGGAGATTCTGAAGAGGAATATTTTGAGAAGTATGTTTCCTTTATTTGGAAGTTTCTTTTCATTATGCCTTATTATAATTATACAGGAGTGTGTATTTATAATATGTGTGTCTAAATGTTTTTTCCTGTTTCAGTTTGAAAAGTGCTCAACCACCCGGGTACGTGCCAACACCGAAATCAGTTCTCAACAAGAAGACCGCATCGCCCAAGCCCAAGGCCACGTCCACCAAGCCACCGCCACCGTCGAAGCGACGTCGTCAGGAGTCGGACGACGAGGAATCGGTGTCTAGGTAAATATGTTTTACGATTCTATTCATCGCAAAACAAAAAAAAAAAAAAAAAAAATGACTTAATTCACTTATCTTGTGTATACAAGTCCCCGTAATCCATGTATTTTCGATATCATTCACAGTGTAATATAACTAATTCGTTTTATTTACAGACGCAAAGCGACGCAAGCCAAGCGAAAGCAGCCTCCGAAGTCAGAAGAGTGGAGGACGCTAGACTCGGAGAGCGACGGGGACGTCGCAAAACAACCACTGCGCTTGTTGTCCAGTTATTCTAAGAGGGTCGCGGACGGAGTCGTGCGTCGCTCAGGATATCTTCCAGGAGAGCTATATTTAGACCTCAAGATTTATCAGGTGGCTGATATAAAAAACGTTCACCCGTTGAAGCGCAGGGAGAAGGCTGTGTTGGCGCTTAAGCTCCAAGGCGATCACGAATCGCCAGAATTTGCAGCTTTGAGGCAGCTGCTGAAACGTTCGAAGTTGAAGTTCCCAGAGGAGGGGATGTTTTTTAACGACCGTGTGAGCCAAAATTTACAACTATAATAAAATAACTAGATATTTTGCTTTTCATTTCATGTTTTGCTGTTAGGTGGTGTGGTGTCCCATGAAAGAGTATTTTTATTATTTTAGGTGTTAGGTAGACAAGTACAGTCGCGCTCACGTCTAGTCACCTTTATAAAAATTTTAAAGTATTGAACTGAGGTGACTTGTATTGAGCGTTACTGTGCTTGTAGATTTATATAGGCTGATTTCATATAGGTATTAATTTTGTTTCATAAGTTTAATTCGTAGGTAGGTATTATTTTTCATATAGGCAGGTAGTAAAAAATTAGGTGTAACTTAGGTAGATAGGTTTAATTATCATTTGTCAGGTTTGATTGATCCTTACATATAATTAAGATGTTGAATAATAATAGATTAGTATATTGTACATCATGTGATGTGTCTGTAAAAAGTAAAAGTTTTTCAGCTCATTTGCGTAGCACTGTACATAAAAACAACAATGTTGTTATTAAGGGTGACGGTCTTGAGAAGATTTCTAGTGCTTTCCGCAGTCGGATCGCATCGTACAGAATAAGCAACCCAGGCGCAGCGTCGGATATGGTCGCGGCGGCGGACGGCGCGGGCTCTAACGCTTGCCTTCCGAGCATCTACCTGCGCTCGCTGCGGTCACGCGTACGTGACCTGATAGAGGCGCGGATCGGCTCCTTTAATAGCGTCAAAGTAAATTTTGAACTGTTTGCAGAGTTTTCGTTACCTAAGAATGATGAGAGGGAGATTAAATCGTTCGCTACGCCCAATATAGTCATCCGCAAAAATTATGATTTTAAAGATATTTACAATAACGCTGTAAGTTTAATACTTGCAAAAATCGATGAATTTCAGGAGAGAGACAGTGGTTGGAGTTTTGTAGCAAATTCATATCTGGAGGTCAATATCAACAAATATAATCCTCTGCGAGGTTCAGGGTTTATCGATCTTCCTAGACCTATTAAATATAAACGTGCATGTATCAACATTCAGAATACAGATAACTTTTGTTTTCTATGGTGCATAATGGCAGCTTTATTTCCCGCACAGCAAAATTCACACCGAACGAGTTCATATCCTCATTTCGATACTGTGCTTAACACGAAAAACATGACGTTTCCGGCAGGTTTCAGGGATGTTAAGATCTTTGAAAAGAACAATGATACCATAAGTATTAATATTTATGGTCTCAGTGAAAAGTCTGATGTTGTAGGACCTTTGTACAAATCTGTTCACAAGGGGCGGAAGCATCGTATAAATTTATTGTTTTTGGAATCGGGTGCGCTAACACATTATTGTCTTATTAAGGATTTGAGTAGGCTTGTAAGATCTCAGATAACTAAACATGATGGTAGAATTTTTTTCTGTGATGATTGCTTGTTATTTTTTTCTAGTGACAAAAAACGTAATGATCACGTGTGCAGTGGTGTGAAAACATCGTTGCCTGATAAAGGGACATTGATACAGTTCAAACATTTTGAACGCATGCATGATATGCCATTTGTCATTTACGCAGATTTTGAGTCTATGCTACAACCTCGGTCGGAGAAAAACTCGAATTTTACGGAAACGATTCAAAAACATATTCCAGTAGCGTTCGGATATTATATTGTTTGCTCCTATGATACGTCTTTAAATCGGTATCGATCGTACCGAGGTCCTGATTGTGTTCAACAGTTTTTGAAAATATTAGGCGATGATGTTGAAATGATAAGTAAAATTCTTAACGATCCAATCGACATGTTACCCCTCACTGAAAATGAGCTGAAAAACTTTTTGGAGTCCAAATATTGTTACCTCTGTAATAAGTTAATATTCGAAGGAAAGGTGAGAGATCATTGCCATTTGACTGGGCGCTACCGCGGAGCAGCACATGAGTATTGTAACCTTCGATTTAAGCTCCCCAAATCATTTGTCCCTATTTTTTTCCATAATCTGTCAGGCTATGACTGTCATTTGTTTATACGAGAGCTAGGTGAAATGCATGGAAACATAAATGTTATAGCAAAAACAAAAGAAAATTATGTGTCTTTTACAAAGTTCTTTCCTGTTAGCAATAATAAGTATATGGCTGTTCGTTTTGTTGACTCGTTTGCATTTTTAGGTACTAGTTTAGAAAAAATTGCAGAAAATTTAATAGTTGAAGATTTTATTCATCTCTCTCGTTGCTACCCAGATAAACAGGAATTCGACTTATTGAGACGTAAAGGTGTTTATCCTTACGAGTACATGAATAAGTGGAAACGTTATGATGAAAATAAATTACCGCCGCCTGAGTGTTTCTACAGCAGCTTAACTGATGAGAATGTTTCAGAGTCAGATTATGCTCATGCTCATTGTGTTTGGCGTGTATTCCGTTTGTCGAACCTTGGTCAATATACCGATCTATACTTGAAATCAGATGTAATGCTGTTGACGGATATTTTTGAGAGTTTTAGAAAGACGTGTAAAAATAATTATAGGTTAGACCCAGCTTTTTACATAACGGCTCCCAGTTTAAGTTTTGATGCAATGCTGTTGAAAACAGAAGTGAAATTAGAACTAATACATGATTTGGAAATTATTCGGATGATACAAAAAGGTATTCGCGGAGGCGTCTGTTTATGTTCTACCCGCTATGCCAGTGCTAATAATAAGTACCTCTCGGACTACAATCCCTCGGAGCCTGATAGATACTTGATTTATGCTGACGCGAACAATCTTTATGGTTTCGGTTTAAGTAGTTATTTACCGCATTCTGACTTTGAAATGATCGAAAATCCTATGTTTCAAGTTTCTGACATTCTCTCTTTACAAGACAATTCAGATGTAGGTTACATTTTAGAAGTCGATCTAGAATATCCGGAATCCCTGCATGATCATCATAACGATTTACCTTTCTGCCCGCAAAAATATGTACCGCCTGGATCGAAAACATGTAAACTGATACCGAATTTGTATGATAAATATAATTATGTTATACACTATATTCATTTGAAAACGTGTCTCAAACATGGACTGAAATTAAGAAGCATACACAGAGTTATTAAATTTAAGCAAGGTCCATATTTAAAACAATATATTGATTTAAATACGAGATTGAGGCAAAAAGCGAAATCTCAATTTGAACAAGACTTTTTTAAATTATTGAATAATAGCATTTTTGGCAAAACCTTAGAGGATACCGAAAAAAGGTTAAGCGTTAAGTTAGTAAATCAGTGGTCCGATAAAAACAACAAAACGAAAAAACGTCTAGGCGCAGAGCAACTAATAGCCAGACCTAATTACCACAGCTCAACTGTATTTACAGAAAACTTTGTAGCGGTCCAGATGAATCCTGAAAAAATTACTCTCGATAAACCGATTTACATTGGTTTTTCTGTTTTGGAAATATCTAAGAGTCACATGTACGATTTTCACTATTCTGTTATGAAACCTTTTTATGGTCCTAATATAAAAATGTGTTACACAGACACTGACAGTTTTCTGTATTCCATAGCAACGAAAGATGTTTATAAAGATATAAAATACAATTTTGCTCAATACTTCGATACTAGTAACTACGCTGTTAATAATATATACGGTATAAGGAGGCAAAATAAAAAAGTGCCTGGGTTATTTAAAGATGAGTTAGGAGGTCAGCTCATAGTTGAGTTTGTAGGCCTACGATCTAAACTTTATTGTATAAAAACCGAAAATACTGAAATAAAAAAAGCTAAAGGTACCAAAAAACCTGTTGTAAAAACAATGAGTTTTAAGGACTATAAACGTGTGTTATTAGATAATAATTTAGTTAGGAAAAGAAATACGGTATTTAGGTCATTAAAACATGAAATGTTTACACAATCGCTTAATAAAATAGCTCTATCATGTAAGGACGACAAACGCATCATCCTTAAAGATAACATATCAACTCTTTCATGGGGCCATAAATCAGCGTTTTGAGATGTAAATAATATAATATAATTAGTCTTTAAACTATAGCTTGTAAGCGAATATTGGTATATTGAAATAAAGTAATGTGTTGTCGGACTATTTTTCGTGTTTCTTTTAAGCTTATTTTACAACATACCCTACTAAATGTACCTAGGTACAGCCAGCTGCAGAGAAAAATATCCTCACCATAAAAGTATCACCCGTATATCAATCACCCCACTGAGGGTTAAATTTTTCTGCAGCTGACTGTATATTCGTCAGATACCAGCCAGAATGGATTTGTATATAGAGTTTATTTTAGAAAGGTTTTCGAAAAGATAGATCATATTGCATGAAAGTGATGACCATGAAACAATTACGATGACCTGTCGCAACGTGAATATAACACGTGTCGCGTTCAAGGAATTCAAATTGAAATACAATGATACTTGCATTTTCGCTTTTGCTTAAATAGACTCAAAGAAAATGTTAATTATTCATTAGGCCAGCAGGCGAGCGCACTATAGGACCAGTACCGCTCTCAATCAAATTATTACGTGAGTATTACGCTACCTACTACATAATATGATTTAGTGTTTTGTAGTATTATTATTATTATTATTTTGTTCTAATCATTGCTATTTGGTTTACAGATAATGGACCCTTCGGACCTGTGGTTTCCGCATGCCCAACAACAATTGGAGGACTTTGATGAGGTTGCCGCTTCAGTGGAAGCAAGACAAGCTAGCAACAGAAGAAAATTCCAGAAAAAACGAAAAGCTACATCATCATTTATAATTACGAAAGTGCCGAGAAAGGGACATCACAAGATTAAAATTGAAATAATTGATTTGAACGCACAGACTGGATCATCAACCCCGTCGAATGATGTAGCGGTCAGTGCGCAGTATATTGTGTGTGATGTAGTGGACGAAATAATGGACATGTCCGAAAACCTAATAAAGAAAATTTGTAAAAAAATCTGTGATGATTCAAGTGTTTAAAATAAATTTTCTTACATGGATATTATTTGGTATTTTTATTACTTCATTTATGTCCTGCATAAAGTAAAATAAAAACATGAAATTTAGTTACTTACTTAAATAAAATAATTATGGTTTGGTAAAGTGATTTCGGTACTGGTGAAGGTAATCTATTCATATAATACACTCGAGAGTAATGGATTCGAGTCAGTTAAATATAAATCTTGAAAACTAATTTTGTTTAATAGACAATATAATAAAATACAATACCTTCCTTTAAGGAGTAATTAATTGTCTTAATCAAACTACGAAATATATAAATATTTCATTCATTCATTCATTCATTCATTTCTTTAAGCTAGCATTCTTAAGTTTCCGACTTTTATAAGCGACCCAGATTCATTTCTCTTGTGTAATCTATCAAAAAGTGAAATAAAACAAAAAAGTATTGAAAATATTCTTTAATCTCGCTAAGTCAATCAGTTAATTATTAATTGGTAGGAATACTATCATACATTTGGATGCTGATTATTTTTGAACCATTTTTTGATACACAAAACGTTCCTCAAAGCACAGTAATTAGTCTTATGCGTTACACAACTAAAATCAATAAACTGCGAGTTGTAAGTTTTAAATAGCTGCATTAAACTTGGACATCCGATATCTTCTATATTCTTTACAGTACAAATGTCACAGAGGTCTTTAATCCACTTCGATTTTTCTAAACCTTTAACGAATACAAGTTTATTTTCTAGGTATGGTACTATTATCCTCTTGAACTGTATGAAATCAATGTGTCCATCAGCCCATCTATATCCAAGGTTATTCTCAATCCATTTGACGCATTTTTTTTCAGAACTAGTTAAACATCGATATGGGAATGGAGGTTTTATGAGAAAAATTTGAGTGTACTCATTCGTTGCTAACGCAAGTTCTTTAACAATGAAGCCATTATTATCGTTTTTAAATCCTTGTAAATCCACGAACAATGCATTTGTGCTATTCATGATAATTTTCGAACAATATTGCTCAGCGGTTTATATTCAAACAAACAGTCGTTCAGTATGAGACAATAAGCTGAGGTTTGATCAGGTATTTCTGCTTCACTCTCCAGTTCAAGCCGCACATTGACTACCGGCCCAGATTTAAGATTATCGCTTTGCCTCGAACAGTCTATCACAAACAGTGGTGTTAATTCCTTGAACTCTTTTGCATTCAACAATGGTTCAGTTCTTCTGCCGTAATAAGACTGTTGAAATCGAGTGTATTGTTCGTATAATATAGCAATATTGTCGTTCGAAAAGCTCGCATTCATATTGTCGTAAGGAAAGTAAGTAGAGTTCAGATACACTTTGACGTCACGTAAATTGCAGTGATCAAATTGCGACATGTCAGTAGTAGCATTATTTTTCCTGTTCGTTTGTAAACCTAGAATGACGTATCGAGGTTTTTCTATTTGAGATGATGTTTTGATGGACCATGTATGCTTCGTAGTTCTTGGCAACAATGGATATTCATATAAATCCCAATTTCTAAATGCTACTTGAATGGATCTGTCTTTTTCTAACAACCGAAGAAGGTTGATTCTTTCTACATCAGAAACTTTTATATGAGGAACTCTCCATACAATTTTATGAATTACTACATCTTCCACGACTTCTCCTGTACTTAATTTCAATGCATTGAGGTTAGTGTTACTGCGCAGCAGAACAAGTTCATGTTTACAGTTGATTATGACTTTTTTGTAGTCCTCCGCGAATCCGAGAATATTACTTAGTGGTATAGATGCTGAAAATTTTCCTGACTGACTATTTTTTGTTCCATTAATATCCCAACCCCAAACTTTTGACATTTTCGACTCACTCTCATTCATAGATAGCAATGATTTCATAGTGGTAGTTATGCCAGCGTTTTTAATTTTGTCTATTTCGACTCCATTTAGTTCATATCGTATATCTTGAAAAAAGAACAGCAGTGGATTATTTGTAAAATGTACACTGGCAGCCTGCTGCCTTGGGTCTTTCTTGAACACATTAACAGCGCCTTCCAAATATAAAGTGCTAGCTGACGGGAGTACATACAGATCTTGTTGATTGATCGGTATACGAATTTCGTCATTCCTGTTAAAACTAGTCACGTATGGCTTATACGAATGAATCTCGACACCGTCGATGGTATTATCATAAACAGGTGTACTCAAAATATCTAGTATATTACTCATTTTAACAGTCCGATTAGTTTCAGGAATTTTTTATTTTTTGATGTTAGTCTTTTCTTCTTTAAAGTTCTTTCCTTGGGAGCGATTGGAGTGTGACTAATGATTTTGGATTGCGGTGGTAAGGTTTTATTAAATTCGATCATTTTCTTTTAATATGTAAATACAACTGAATTTCTTCACCACGTAAATTAATCAAGTTATTATTTATATCCAATAATCTTATATTTATGCTGCTTATGTTATTTTGATTCACTGGGAAATAAATAATATTCTTAGGTATTTCAATTAATCTATAACCTGGAGGGACGTTAGGTGCAAACTCATGTATAATGTGACTTGACATGCCATTTATATATGATCCGCTCACTACATCACACTCTACCCTGACCACAGTAGTTGAAAGAATGTTGACAGGATGTTGTGATTCATGTAGTACATTCGCTTTGAGCAACTGTCTACCGAATCCTAATAAATTACCTAAACTATTTTTTTTCTCAAAATGAATATCTTTCGTGCCAATAATATGTGTTCTTAATGTATTATTATTGCACGTTAAATTAAAGTTTACATCGTTCAGTTTTCCTTTCAAAAAATCGTTTATATCCTGCAACTCGTAAACCCCTTCAGGAATTTCTATACTACCATTTTCACCATAGTAAAACTTGTTATTTTTGGTATCAATGTTTGGGATGGAGTTAAATGTAGATAAATATAGCAGAGCGCACTCATATTCACCATCTAGTTCTAGCGTAGGGGAATATGTAGTCGTCAAAAGTGACTCATTGCCAGTTATGGATAGGGTGAAGGACATTGTAACAATGGTGTAAAATAAACGCTGACATCTTTTTTATACATCATGTTTATTCCAAAAATCGAACAAAAACTTTAAACATAAATGTCCACAGTTTGTGCTATTGTAAGTTTGATAACGGGTATAGTTATAATATAAGTTAGGAGTATTTAGATATTTTACAACTTCAACGGGTGGTTTCAAGTCTCCGAAACTATCAAAGTATTCATAATAGTCATTAAATTTTATGTAGGCTACCCAGTGCGTTCCTTCCTTGTAAGAATCGTCCAAATTTATTATGCCACATTCTATACTTCTTGGTTTTCTTGGCAGAGCATCTTTCATGTAGACCCCACGAAAGTAAGGTATTACTTTTGCATATTTCATTAAATCCACATTCGTTAGAGCACGCTTAGGTAGCCTCTTTAACAGTTTTTTGAAGGTGTTATAAATAACCCACTACCCTTTTTGTAAGGTTTTATGTATAAACCTTTACCCAATGCAATTGATTCCATCGCTTTGTTATGATGTTGAGATTCTCGTAAACTTTCTTGGGCTGCTTTATAATCATTAACACTTTTCGCTATTCCAGCAGCTCCTCCAGCAAGAGTTCCTAAAGCGGACAGCCCAGCAAATATTGGTAGCAATGGAAGAATCCCTCCACTTTTAGGTAGAGGAATAATTCGCGGTATCTTTATATCGTGTTTGGTACCAGCAGAAACTATTTTCTTGGCAGCAGAATATGCTAATTTAATAGCTCTGTTATTACTTTTTGGTTTTAGCTTTTTAAGGTCACCCTTTATTTTTGATACCATAGCTTTAAAATGTTTCATTCCTGCGCCTGTTTTCAGTTTCCTCTTCATCACTTTATTGACCAGCCATGATGCAATCTTTTCACCACTTTTGGCTTCTTTCGATCGAAGTCTTTGTTTCGCCATATTTAATAAATCCAAATCAGCTTTATGCCTATTATCCAAGTCCTGGAACTTTGTATATGCTATGTCGTGAACCATACACGCGTCGTCCAATGGGTTGATGCCTCTATCCCCGCGGGCTAATCGTTTCACCAGCTTCGTTCCAGGCCCACAGTAATTATAGCCAGGTAGATGTAACTCAAACGGTAAATTATTTATGAAACTGTTAACTATACCTCCACCTTGCATAACTGTTTGAAGACTAATGATATATTTTACACAAGTGCCTTTTTATCGATCCAGCTATTTTCAGTTTCATTCAAACCCAGCCATTTTACATATAATTTATTTCCTTTTTTCCTGATAATTTTTTCGATTAAATAAACATTAGGGTATTTAGTCATCTGGAGTTCTTGATCATAGAAGCATCCTAAAATCGGTTGTCTGCGATAATCTTCTATCAAATAAGTTGTAGGAATAGTTCTGTTCACCTTCTTGATAACAAATATTTCTGTTGACCAATTAGGAGTATAGCCTTTTTTAAAACATCCTTTGTACTTACTTATTCTTACATGATCACCCACACGAAATTTTGGTTTCCTTGAAATAATACTTTTAGTCTGAAATTTCTTTATATTATCTGATACGTTACTTTCATTTAACTTATTTACTTTTACGGGCTCGTGCTGCGTTACACGATGTTTTGTTTGATTGTAAGAATTAACAACATATTCCAACGGTTCCGCCACCCACTTATAACTACCTTTGAGATTGAAATACTTATATAGATTTGTTTTTAATGTTCTGATTAATCTTTCTACCATAGAAGCTTTTTTAACCGAATATGTAGAATAATGATTGATATTGTATTGCTTTAAAAGTTTTTTGAATTCATCATTATAAAATTCGGTGCCCATATCTGTTTGTAAATTGTGCGGTCGTCTTCTACTTTTCTTCAGAATGTTAGCTAAGGCTTGACAAACTTCTACTTTTGACTTCGTTTTAAGAGGTATAGCCCATGCATATTTAGAGAAGCAATCAATTACGACAAGAATAAACTTATAACCTTTATTGTAAATTTTCAATGATATAAAGTCGATCAAATCTGCCTGCCACAAATCATCAATTCCCTTGAGAACCACTGAACGACGAACAAAATTTTTTCTTGCATTTTTATGGATTTCGTTTACCACCTGCTGCTTCATCTTTCGCCAACGACCTTATGATAATATCTAATTCTCTCTTCGTATAAACATCCTTTATAAAGTCATTCATCACTCTTTGTACATCATTCATTGCTTCATTCAGTAGAAATTTAGCATATTCCCGTAAATCATTACTCTTCATATCAACGTACTCCTTGTTGACGGCATCGTCTGACTCTTGAGGCGCCTTTAAACCTTTTAATCGTGACGATTGAAGATCAAAATGTCCCTCTTCGTTTTTGGTCAGCGCATTGTCAGTAAAATCAAACAATTCAGATAAACGTAAACGCTTATGAACATGATGACCGAATTTATCAATATTCATAGCACTGAGCTAGGTTACTCAAGTTATTGGTTTAGAGGTTAACAATGAAATAAATAAAAACATTTCAAGCAGTTTTATTTATTCTAATCAATCAAGTCACTTTCCCGCAGTTCTTCTATAATGGATATAATTTCATTATCAAGTCCAGTGTTTCCAGCATCTCGAGATGCTATTAGTAATTTCAACCTATCCACAAGCTCGTTTGGATCATCCCAGTAGATATAGTCTACATTTTTCTTCCATTTTTTTAATAGCGGTAATCCCGAACCTTGAACTTCACTGCTTCGATCGTCATGTTTATTAAAAAGAGGTTTAATTATATTTAAGTACTTTCTTCCTTTATTGCTCTTTATTGGTTTGCTTGGATCATATTCTCGTCTATGCGCATTCGTCTCTAACAGCATCAACTTGTAGTTCGCGATGTCTTCCTCGGTTATAACTTTTAAGTCAGGCGATCCTTTGCTTATTAGCTCCATCAAACCAGGAGTTTTATTGTATTGACGACTGCCCACCGTAATTTTATTTTCAGTGATAGTAACATTAGCTGACCCCATCATAAGCTTTCGTCCATCATGTCTTATTCCAAAAGGAGTATCTTTTAAGCGATATTCTGACATTGACCATGAAGAATAATCTGGAGTGTGTGTAGTCGACTTTTCTGACGTGTCACTTTCATCATCAGATTCATTTTCAGAAATGTCTTCTTCTGTATTTATAGCAGACGCAGTAGGTGTCATAAAATTATCACTTTTTCGCTTATTTTTTGTAGTAACATTTCCTGCATCCCATTTAATAGGTTCATCGTCTTTGTCAAACTTCATTTCTTCTTTCTTGATAGGTGTCAGTACTTCTTTATTTTCTGTTCGTTTTATTGTATATGTGAGTTGATTAAGTGGACTGATAACTGGCTTGAAAACATTTCCTAGAGCTTTATCGTATTCTGATTCAACGTTGCGCATTTTTTTAAACTTTTTCTTTACAGCTTCAGCGACAGTGACAATTTGCTTTAAGTTTTTTTCCATAGCTAGACTTTGTATTGTATGCTCTTCCTTTGCACGGTCAAATGCAGTGTTTTTGCATTCACCCAGACTTATATAGATTTACGAAGTAAACACAACGAATGTGTCAAATTGTTTTCGATAGCAACCTTTATTTTTTTCACAGTCTTTGTTTATGACCAAGTAGCTGTAAGGATCGGTCCATATTTTAGAGCACATTTTTCTGAATTCGTACCAAGTCATGTCTGTATTAACATGTTCATCATATACATGACGCAAATTAATATCATCCTGTTTGAAAAGTACAATTAGATTTGCGTTGTCTCTCACAAGTTGTTTTGGAATTTTACTGTAAGTCTGGTTCAAATAAAAACTATCAATATTATTGTGTCTGCCCATTGCAAAATAGTCACGTATGTTGTTTTGATTTTCACATGCGACGTCATCAAAAATCATCACTGAATTTGACTTTGCTTCTTCTGGACTAAGTACTTGCTGGTTTGCGTTAAATTTATGGAAGGATACGCCTGGCACTAAACCCAAAACTTTTTCAAGAAAAACGTATTTTGGTTGATGTAACGTTTTTGAATAAACATAAACATTCTGAAAGTGTAGTCCATTTTCATGCAATAGAAGACCGATCATAAGGTTAGTTTTCCCACAGTTTGATGGTCCGCAAATAAGGCATCTTATTGAATTTGGCAAAAGGTTTCCGTGGCGAAATATTTTATTTGACGCTTCTAAAGAACAGAGATTGTCTACATGTAATGAACTTTTCTGTTTTAAAAACTTCATGCTGCTGTAGGTATGCTGCAATCGAGAATCAGTGTTAGACTAATGAATATTTTGGACCTAAACATAATATATTGAGGTTAACAAACACTAATACATTGCGATCTGAAAATATCTAGCGTTCAACACATCTGTTGAGTCCGTAGACCTAAAGGTTCTTGAATGAATTTGATCTGTCATTATCTACCTAAATTTGAACTGTCAATAGGTTTTTCGATCCATCTGTCGATAGGTTTTTCGATCCATCTGTCGAGCCCGTAGGCCCGAACGATCGTGAAGTGAATTTAAACTGTCATTATCTACCTACTGACTGGTCTTCCGGATGACTACCAGCAGGATCCCCACATTTTTGAAAATTTGGAAAATCCAAATATGTTGTCGGTATTAGGCGTCCAGTACCAGCCGGTGTCAGACATGTTTTCGTATCGGGTCGAGTTGGACTCCCCGAAGGTCTGGACGAAACGGAACGTCCTTTCAACGGTGGCTAGGACATTTGATCCAAACGGGTGGATCACCCCGGTAACATTTCAGCTCAAGTGTTTTATGCAGCAATTGTGGTCTGCTGAGCTGAAATGGGACGACCCGATCGGCGGGTCATTGAGCTCAGAGTGGGACTCGATCTTTTCGACCCTCCCTGGCATCAATCGGATTTCACTGCCACGGAGGTTGGTCCCCACCAAACGATACACCGCCACCCTGCATGGGTTTTGCGATGCCTCGGAGAAGGGCTACGGAGCTGCGGTATATCTGCGTACGGTCGACTCCTCGGGGGAGGTTGATGTGCGGTTGGTCATGGCCAAGAGCAAGGTTGCGCCGTTGCGCACTCGCCTGACCATTCCCAAGTTAGAGCTTTCGGGAGCGGCTCTCCTGACTCGTCTGCTCAACCACACGATGACGGTTCTTCGTGGGTCAATAGCGTTGGAAGATACGGTCTACGCTTGGACGGACAGCCAGATCGTGTTATGCTGGCTGAAGGCTTCAGTTCACAAGCTGGAGATTTTTGTGGCGAATCGGGTTTCGCAGATTTTGAATTCGGAGGTTCCCTTAATCTGGAGACATGTTCCAGGGGAAATGAACCCAGCAGACTGTGCGTCTCGTGGGTGTCACGCTCCGGAGTTGGTTGAACATCCCTTGTGGTGGGGTCCAAAATGGTTGACTCAAGCCGAATCGGATTGGCCAATGAGTCCACGCGTTACCACGGCGAACGGCGCCTTGACAGTCGGTGTCTGTACGACGCAACCAGAGCCGGAAGAGGAGTTCAGCCTGCTGGAACGGTACAGCTCGCTCGACAAGCTGGTCAATGTGACCGCCTGGATCTGCCGATTTGCGCGGAATTGTCGGAATTCTGAGGCGCAACGAGTGCGGACACAGGTCCTGACACCACGGGAACGGAACCATGCGTTGTTCGCATTGGTACGGAACGTGCAGACGATGCACTTTAAGTCCGAATTGGACATTCTGAGACGCGGACGCGTCCAACTGAAGGGAGCTGTGGCTCGGCTCAACCCGTTTATTGACCATCAAGGATTGCTGAGGGTAGGAGGTCGGCTGCGGAATGCCAACCTGCCTTATGCGGCTCGCCACCCGTTGTTACTCCCTAGGAAAGGGAAGTTGGTCGAACTGTTGATACAGGATCGACACATTCGGAATGGGCATATCGGATGCCACGCCTTGATGGCGTTTCTCCAGCGCGAGTTCTGGATTCTATCGGGAAGACGCTTAGTGCGTAGCGTCTTATTTCGGTGCCTGCCTTGTTATCGGGCCAAGGCGGCTACGATGCAGCCCCAGATGGGCGATTTGCCCTCGGATAGGGTTAACGAAATCCGGCCCTTTGCGGGTGTCGGAACGGATTTCGCGGGACCATTCATGGTCAAGTCTTCACAGCTACGGAACGCCAGATTAGTGAAGGCATACCTGTGCGTCTTCGTGTGCTTGGCCACGAAGGCAGTCCACTTGGAGGTGGTCAGTGACCTCACGGCAGAGGCATTTATCGCATGTCTAGATCGGTTCGTCTCACGAAGTGGCCTCCCGACATTAATCCGTTCGGACAACGGCACAAATTTTGTCGGAGCCAGGCGATATCTGCAGGAGGTCACTCAATTCCTGAACGGTAACCAGGATGCCATCGGTCCGGCTTGCTCCCGACGAGGGATTGAATGGGTTTTCAGTCCGCCGGGATGTTCTCATTGGGGAGAAATTTTTGAGGCTGCTGTTAAATCGGCTAAGTCGCACCTGACGAGGATCATCGGTGAGACCTCTCTACGCTTTGAAGAGCTTGCGACGCTGTTCTGTAAAATTGAAATGACACTGAACTCGCGTCCGTTGTGCCCGCTCAGTTCGGATCCAAATGATTTGGAAGCGTTGACGCCGGGTCACTTCCTGATAGGTCAGCCCCTTAACGCCCTGCCAGAATACCCATTCGGTGATGTTAAGTTATTCGGTTAACTAGGTGGCAGATGTTGCAGCAGATGGCTCAAGATTTTTGGAAACGGTGGTCCCTTGAGTACTTGCACATCTTGCAGCAGCGCCTTAAGTGGACTGACCGGACGAGCCCCCCTCAAGTCGGTGATTTGGTGCTGATTAAGGATGCGAACCTGCCATCATTGAGATGGAGACGAGGACGGATCGTCAAATTGTACACGGGTCGGGATGGCACGCCTCGATCAGCAGAAGTCAAGGTGGGGGACTCGATCCTCAAGAGAGCGGTGGCAACACTTTCTCGCCTTCCTATTGATTAGGGACAGGTTCGGGCCTGTCCGGGCGGGTGACTGTTTAATATTTATGCTTCGGAACGCACCTCCTCTTGTTGCGCGACTCGGAATGGAAACGGAACCGCAGCTGTCACTCGTATCGAAACGAGATGAATAATTGGAGGTTATCTTTTCTCGTCGGGAGAAAAAACATGTCTGCTCAGGCATCGGGCCATTGATTGTATTTCGGTGTAACAATCGTCTAATACAGGTGTCGAGCCTGGTCGGAGTGTTAATCTACCACATCGTCGGGAAATAAGTAGATTCGCGTCAGCGGTTGAGTGATCCGTGTTGTCATTGGACATCGTCGTATCGGACGGCGACTCCTCGTGTCGGCAGGCAGCACGCCGGCGACAGCGTCGGGCAGCGAATAGTGAGATTCAATCCCGATCCTACCCAACTCCTGCTGCTCCTATCCCGTATTCCTGCCTCGAATCGAGCTTTCGATTTCCGGTCTACGACGACAAGGTAAAGTAATAATCAAGATTTTCTCTCCCGTGCTGGCAAAAACCCAGCCCCTCAAGATTCCACGCCGTTCGGTTGAGGCGTGGAATTAATCAGATGTGATCCATCTCGTGATCGTGGCAGCTGTCACGATTTTTGACAGGTGACACGATTTAGACGTAATTATTTTTGATACCTGTCATCACTTTGGCAGCCGTCTCAATTTTTGATAGCCGTCATTTTTTTATAAGTGTCATCAATTTTGAGTAATGTTTTTTGATGTTTCATATCGGTTCACAGAAAAACGGTGACAGCTGTCAAAAATCGAGACATGTAGTACCTAAATAGCAGGATACCTATCTTCTCTATTTTTTTTGCGTTTTTGCTGATAAGTTGGCCTTTGCGCTTAAATTATATCTTGTTAACCGCTAATTTTTACTTACCGTGCAATAAAAAATGATGAATATTTGAAATAGAACTCCGAATCCAATAAATAATACAGACTTCTTTACTTAAAGTAAAAAATCACACTAATATTATAATCGTGAAAGTTTGTGTGTGTGTTTATATGTTTGTCAGTCTTTCGCGCTGAAACGGCTGGACGGATTTAATTGAATTTTGAGATGTGTATAGATCATACCCTGACTTAAAAAATAGGCTACATTTTATCCCGAAAAATAATCACTGATTCCGTGGGATGTTCAAAATGCATCCATAAAAAGTTTTCATAAATATGTCACTAGATGGCGCTGCATGTATTTTACATCGCGGTATGGTTTGGTTTCAAGCTTACTTCATATATGCCGGCACTGACACGCACTGACTGAGGTTGTTCTGTTGATTTATTGCTAAAGTTTCTCTCTCTCTCTCTCTCTCATCTCGATAGTTGGTCTTTTTTGTCTTGATAATTACAACAAGGTATTCTATTTATAATTTCGGATAGGTTAAAGGTTAACTGTGGTTCTTTCGCATAGAATTGTAATTGGCATTGTAACTTTTTAAATTGAGAATGCCTCGCAAACGCAAAACAAATCTTTCGTCGAGCTCACAAGGAGCGCGAACTAAGAAGATAGCTAGACAGCAAGAATCTTCTGTTCATGCTGAACAGCGGAGAATTGAGCAAGCGGCGCGTCAGGCAAATTCTCGAGCATCTGAAACCTCAGCGCAGGCTGATGCTCGACGTCACCGGAACGCTA
>CATKWH010000016.1:41511-55404 GCA_949825045.1 Argyresthia goedartella | reverse complement strand
AGAGTTAGAGTTAGAGTTAGAGTTAGAGTTAGAGTTAGAGTTAGAGTTAGAGTTAGAGTTAGAGTTAGAGTAAGAGTTAGAGTTAGAGTTAGAGTTAGAGTTAGAGTTAGAGTTAGAGTTAGAGTTAGAGTTAGAGTTAGAGTTAGAGTTAGAGTTAGAGTTAGAGTTAGAGTTAGAGTTAGAGTTAGAGTTAGAGTTAGAGTAAGAGTTAGAGTTAGAGTTAGAGTTAGAGTTAGAGTTAGAGTTAGAGTTAGAGTTAGAGTTAGAGTTAGAGTTAGAGTTAGAGTTAGAGTTCGAGTTCGAGTTCGAGTTCGAGTTCGAGTTCGAGTTCGAATTCGAGTTCCAGTGTTCGAGTTCGAGTGTTCGAGTTCGAGTGTTCGAGTTCGAGTGTTCGAGTTCGAGTGTTCGAGTTCGAGTGTTCGAGTTCGAGTTCGAGTTCGAGTTCGAGTTCGAGTTCGAGTTCGAGTTCGAGTTCGAGTTCGAGTTCGAGTTCGAGTTAGAGTTAGAGTTAGAGTTAGAGTTAGAGTTAGAGTTAGAGTTAGAGTTAGAGTAAGAGTTAGAGTTAGAGTTAGAGTTAGAGTTAGAGTTAGAGTTAGAGTTAGAGTTAGAGTTAGAGTTAGAGTTAGAGTTAGAGTTAGAGTTAGAGTTAGAGTTAGAGTTAGAGTTAGAGTTAGAGTTAGAGTAAGAGTTAGAGTTAGAGTTAGAGTTAGAGTTAGAGTTAGAGTTAGAGTTAGAGTTAGAGTTAGAGTTAGAGTTAGAGTTAGAGTTAGAGTTCGAGTTCGAGTTCGAGTTCGAGTTCGAGTTCGAATTCGAGTTCCAGTGTTCGAGTTCGAGTGTTCGAGTTCGAGTGTTCGAGTTCGAGTGTTCGAGTTCGAGTGTTCGAGTTCGAGTGTTCGAGTTCGAGTTCGAGTTCGAGTTCGAGTTCGAGTTCGAGTTCGAGTTCGAGTTCGAGTTCGAGTTCGAGTTCGAGTTCGAGTTCGAGTTAGAGTTAGAGTTAGAGTTAGAGTTAGAGTTAGAGTTAGAGTTAGAGTAAGAGTTAGAGTTAGAGTTAGAGTTAGAGTTAGAGTTAGAGTTAGAGTTAGAGTTAGAGTTAGAGTTAGAGTTAGAGTTAGAGTTAGAGTTAGAGTTAGAGTTAGAGTAAGAGTTAGAGTTAGAGTTAGAGTTAGAGTTAGAGTTAGAGTTAGAGTTAGAGTTAGAGTTAGAGTTAGAGTTAGAGTTAGAGTTAGAGTTAGAGTTCGAGTTCGAGTTAGAGTTCGAGTTCGAGTTCGAGTTCGAGTTCGAGTTCGAGTTCGAATTCGAGTTCCAGTGTTTGAGTTCGAGTGTTCGAGTTCGAGTGTTCGAGTTCGAGTGTTCGAGTTCGAGTGTTCGAGTTCGAGTGTTCGAGTTCGAGTTCGAGTTCGAGTTCGAGTTCGAGTTCGAGTTCGAGTTCGAGTTCGAGTTCGAGTTCGAGTTCGAGTTAGAGTTAGAGTTAGAGTTAGAGTTAGAGTTAGAGTTAGAGTTAGAGTAAGAGTTAGAGTTAGAGTTAGAGTTAGAGTTAGAGTTAGAGTTAGAGTTAGAGTTACAGTTAGAGTTAGAGTTAGAGTTAGAGTTAGAGTTAGAGTTCGAGTTCGAGTTCGAGTTCGAGTTCGAGTTCGAGTTCGAATTCTAGTTCCAGTGTTCGAGTTCGAGTGTTCGAGTTCGAGTGTTCGAGTTCGAGTGTTCGAGTTCGAGTGTTCGAGTTCGAGTGTTCGAGTTCGAGTGTTCGAGTTCGAGTGTTCGAGTTCGAGTGTTCGAGTTCGAGTGTTCGAGTTCGAGTGTTCTAGTTCGAGTTCGATTTCGAGTTAGAGTTAGAGTTAGAGTTAGAGTTCGAGTTCGAGTTCGAGTTCGAATTCGAGTTCGAGTTCGAGTTCGAGTTCGACTTCGAGTTCCAGTGTTCGAGTTCGAGTGTTCGAGTTCGAGTGTTCGAGTTCGAGTGTTCGAGTTCGAGTGTTCGAGTTCGAGTGTTCGAGTTCGAGTGTTCGAGTTCGAGTGTTCGAGTCCGAGTCCGAGTCCGAGTCCGAGTCCGAGTCCGAGTCCGAGTCCGAGTCCGAGTCCGAGTCCGAGTCCGAGTCCGAGTCCGAGTCCGAGTCCGAGTCCGAGTCCGAGTCCGAGTCCGAGTCCGAGTCCGAGTCCGAGTCCGAGTCCGAGTCCGAGTCCGAGTCCGAGTCCGAGTCCGAGTCCGAGTCCGAGTCCGAGTCCGAGTCCGAGTCCGAGTCCGAGTCCGAGTCCGAGTCCGAGTCCGAGTCCGAGTCCGAGTCCGAGTCCGAGTCCGAGTCCGAGTCCGAGTCCGAGTCCGAGTCCGAGTCCGAGTCCGAGTCCGAGTCCGAGTCCGAGTCCGAGTCCGAGTCCGAGTCCGAGTCCGAGTCCGAGTCCGAGTCCGAGTCCGAGTCCGAGTCCGAGTCCGAGTCCGAGTCCGAGTCCGAGTCCGAGTCCGAGTCCGAGTCCGAGTCCGAGTCCGAGTCCGAGTCCGAGTCCGAGTCCGAGTCCGAGTCCGAGTCGAGTCCGAGTCCGAGTCCGAGTCCGAGTCCGAGTCCGAGTCCGAGTCCGAGTCCGAGTCCGAGTCCGAGTCCGAGTCCGAGTCCGAGACAGAGTCAGAGTCAGAGTCAGCGTCCGAGTCAGAGTCAGAGTCCGAGTCAGCGTCCGTGTCAGAGTTCGAGTTCGAGTTCGAGTTCGAGTTCGAGTTCGAGTTCGAGTTCGAGTTCGAGTTCGAGTTCGAGTTCGAGTTCGAGTTCGAGTTCGAGTTCGAGTTCGAGTTCGAGTTCGAGTTCGAGTTCGAGTTCGAGTTCGAGTTCGAGTTCGAGTTCGAGTTGGAGTTCGAGTTCGAGTTCGAGTTCGAGTTCGAGTTCGAGTTCGAGTTCGAGTTCGAGTTCGAGTTCGAGTTCGAGTTCGAGTTCGAGTTCGAGTTCGAGTTCGAGTTCGAGTTCGAGTTCGAGTTCGAGTTCGAGTTCGAGTTCGAGTTCGAGTTCGAGTTCGAGTTCGAGTTCGAGTTCGAGTTCGAGTTCGAGTTCGAGTTCGAGTTCGAGTTCGAGTTCGAGTTCGAGTTCGAGTTCGAGTTCCAGTGTTCGAGTTCGAGTGTTCGAGTTCGATTTTGAGTTCGAGTTCGAGTTCGAGTTCGAGTTCGAGTTCGAGTTCGAGTTCGTTTTCGAGTTCGAGGTCGAGTTCGAGTTCGAGTTCGAGTTTGAGTTCGAGTTCGAGTTCGAATTCGAGTTTGAGTTTGAGTTCGATTTCGAGTTCGAGTTCGAGTTCGAGTTCGAGTTCGAGTTCGAGTTCGAGTTCGAGTTCGAGTTCGAGTTCGAATTTGAGTTCGAGTTCGAGTTCGAGTTCGAGTTCGAGTTCGAGTTCGAGTTCGAGTTCGAGTTCGAGTTCGAGTTCGAGTTCGAGTTCGAGTTCGAGTTCGAGTTCGAGTTCGAGTTCGAGTTCGAGTTCGAGTTCGAGTTCGAGTTCGAGTTCGAGTTCGAGTTCGAGTTCGAGTTCGAGTTCGAGTTCGAGTTCGAGTTCGAGTTCGAGTTAGAGTTAGAGTTAGAGTTAGAGTTAGAGTTAGAGTTAGAGTTAGAGTTAGAGTTAGAGTTAGAGTTAGAGTTAGAGTTAGAGTTAGAGTTAGAGTTAGAGTTAGAGTTAGAGTTAGAGTTAGAGTTAGAGTTAGATTGAGAGTTAGAGTTAGAGTTAGAGTTAGAGTTAGAGTTCGAGTTCGAGTTAGAGTTAGAGTTAGAGTTAGAGTTAGAGTTAGAGTTAGAGTTAGAGTTAGAGTTAGAGTTAGAGTTAGAGTTAGAGTTAGAGTTAGAGTTAGAGTTAGAGTTAGAGTTAGAGTTAGAGTTAGAGTTAGAGTTAGAGTTAGAGTTAGAGTAAGAGTTAGAGTTAGAGTTAGAGTTAGAGTTAGAGTTAGAGTTAGAGTTAGAGTTAGAGTTAGAGTTAGAGTTAGAGTTAGAGTTAGAGTTAGAGTTAGAGTTAGAGTTAGAGTTAGAGTTAGAGTTAGAGTTAGAGTTAGATTTAGAGTTAGAGTTAGAGTTAGAGTTAGAGTTAGAGTTAGAGTTAGAGTTAGAGTTAGAGTAAGAGTTAGAGTTAGAGTAAGAGTTAGAGTTAGAGTTAGAGTTAGAGTTAGAGTTAGAGTTAGAGTTAGAGTTAGAGTTAGAGTTAGAGTTAGAGTTAGAGTTAGAGTTAGAGTTAGAGTTAGAGTTAGAGTTAGAGTTAGAGTAAGAGTTAGAGTTAGAGTTAGAGTTAGAGTTAGAGTTAGAGTTAGAGTTAGAGTTAGAGTTAGAGTTAGAGTTAGAGTTAGAGTTAGAGTTCGAGTTCGAGTTCGAGTTCGAGTTCGAGTTCGAGTTCGAATTCGAGTTCCAGTGTTCGAGTTCGAGTGTTCGAGTTCGAGTGTTCGAGTTCGAGTGTTCGAGTTCGAGTGTTCGAGTTCGAGTGTTCGAGTTCGAGTTCGAGTTCGAGTTCGAGTTCGAGTTCGAGTTCGAGTTCGAGTTCGAGTTCGAGTTCGAGTTCGAGTTCGAGTTAGAGTTAGAGTTAGAGTTAGAGTTAGAGTTAGAGTTAGAGTTAGAGTTAGAGTTAGAGTTAGAGTTAGAGTTAGAGTTAGAGTTAGAGTTAGAGTTAGAGTTAGAGTTAGAGTTAGATTTAGAGTTAGAGTTAGAGTTAGAGTTAGAGTTAGAGTTCGAGTTCGAGTTAGAGTTAGAGTTAGAGTTAGAGTTAGAGTTAGAGTTAGAGTTAGAGTTAGAGTTAGAGTTAGAGTTAGAGTTAGAGTTAGAGTTAGAGTTAGAGTTAGAGTAAGAGTTAGAGTTAGAGTTAGAGTTAGAGTTAGAGTTAGAGTTAGAGTTAGAGTTAGAGTAGAGTTAGAGTTAGAGTTAGAGTTAGAGTTAGAGTTAGAGTTAGAGTTAGAGTTAGAGTTAGAGTTAGAGTTAGAGTTAGAGTTAGAGTTAGAGTTAGAGTTAGAGTTAGAGTTAGAGTTAGATTTAGAGTTAGAGTTTGAGTTAGAGTTAGAGTTAGAGTTAGAGTTAGAGTTAGAGTTAGAGTTAGAGTTAGAGTTAGAGTTAGAGTTAGAGTTAGAGTTAGAGTTAGAGTTAGAGTTAGAGTTAGAGTTAGAGTTAGAGTAAGAGTTAGAGTTAGAGTAAGAGTTAGAGTTAGAGTTAGAGTTAGAGTTAGAGTTAGAGTTAGAGTTAGAGTTAGAGTTAGAGTTAGAGTTAGAGTTAGAGTTAGAGTTAGAGTTAGAGTTTAGAGTTAGAGTTAGAGTTAGAGTTAGAGTAAGAGTTAGAGTTAGAGTTAGAGTTAGAGTTAGAGTTAGAGTTAGAGTTAGAGTTAGAGTTAGAGTTAGAGTTAGAGTTAGAGTTCGAGTTCGAGTTCGAGTTCGAGTTCGAGTTCGAGTTCGAATTCGAGTTCCAGTGTTCGAGTTCGAGTGTTCGAGTTCGAGTGTTCGAGTTCGAGTGTTCGAGTTCGAGTGTTCGAGTTCGAGTGTTCGAGTTCGAGTTCGAGTTCGAGTTCGAGTTCGAGTTCGAGTTCGAGTTCGAGTTCGAGTTCGAGTTCGAGTTCGAGTTCGAGTTAGAGTTAGAGTTAGAGTTAGAGTTAGAGTTAGAGTTAGAGTTAGAGTAAGAGTTAGAGTTAGAGTTAGAGTTAGAGTTAGAGTTAGAGTTAGAGTTAGAGTTAGAGTTAGAGTTAGAGTTAGAGTTAGAGTTAGAGTTAGAGTTAGAGTTAGAGTTAGAGTTAGAGTTAGAGTTAGAGTAAGAGTTAGAGTTAGAGTTAGAGTTAGAGTTAGAGTTAGAGTTAGAGTTAGAGTTAGAGTTAGAGTTAGAGTTAGAGTTAGAGTTAGAGTTCGAGTTCGAGTTCGAGTTCGAGTTCGAGTTCGAATTCGAGTTCCAGTGTTCGAGTTCGAGTGTTCGAGTTCGAGTGTTCGAGTTCGAGTGTTCGAGTTCGAGTGTTCGAGTTCGAGTGTTCGAGTTCGAGTTCGAGTTCGAGTTCGAGTTCGAGTTCGAGTTCGAGTTCGAGTTCGAGTTCGAGTTCGAGTTCGAGTTCGAGTTAGAGTTAGAGTTAGAGTTAGAGTTAGAGTTAGAGTTAGAGTTAGAGTAAGAGTTAGAGTTAGAGTTAGAGTTAGAGTTAGAGTTAGAGTTAGAGTTAGAGTTAGAGTTAGAGTTAGAGTTAGAGTTAGAGTTAGAGTTAGAGTTAGAGTTAGAGTTAGAGTAAGAGTTAGAGTTAGAGTTAGAGTTAGAGTTAGAGTTAGAGTTAGAGTTAGAGTTAGAGTTAGAGTTAGAGTTAGAGTTAGAGTTAGAGTTAGAGTTCGAGTTCGAGTTAGAGTTCGAGTTCGAGTTCGAGTTCGAGTTCGAGTTCGAGTTCGAATTCGAGTTCCAGTGTTTGAGTTCGAGTGTTCGAGTTCGAGTGTTCGAGTTCGAGTGTTCGAGTTCGAGTGTTCGAGTTCGAGTGTTCGAGTTCGAGTTCGAGTTCGAGTTCGAGTTCGAGTTCGAGTTCGAGTTCGAGTTCGAGTTCGAGTTCGAGTTCGAGTTAGAGTTAGAGTTAGAGTTAGAGTTAGAGTTAGAGTTAGAGTTAGAGTAAGAGTTAGAGTTAGAGTTAGAGTTAGAGTTAGAGTTAGAGTTAGAGTTAGAGTTACAGTTAGAGTTAGAGTTAGAGTTAGAGTTAGAGTTAGAGTTCGAGTTCGAGTTCGAGTTCGAGTTCGAGTTCGAGTTCGAATTCTAGTTCCAGTGTTCGAGTTCGAGTGTTCGAGTTCGAGTGTTCGAGTTCGAGTGTTCGAGTTCGAGTGTTCGAGTTCGAGTGTTCGAGTTCGAGTGTTCGAGTTCGAGTGTTCGAGTTCGAGTGTTCGAGTTCGAGTGTTCGAGTTCGAGTGTTCTAGTTCGAGTTCGATTTCGAGTTAGAGTTAGAGTTAGAGTTAGAGTTCGAGTTCGAGTTCGAGTTCGAATTCGAGTTCGAGTTCGAGTTCGAGTTCGACTTCGAGTTCCAGTGTTCGAGTTCGAGTGTTCGAGTTCGAGTGTTCGAGTTCGAGTGTTCGAGTTCGAGTGTTCGAGTTCGAGTGTTCGAGTTCGAGTGTTCGAGTTCGAGTGTTCGAGTTCGAGTGTTCGAGTCCGAGTCCGAGTCCGAGTCCGAGTCCGAGTCCGAGTCCGAGTCCGAGTCCGAGTCCGAGTCCGAGTCCGAGTCCGAGTCCGAGTCCGAGTCCGAGTCCGAGTCCGAGTCCGAGTCCGAGTCCGAGTCCGAGTCCGAGTCCGAGTCCGAGTCCGAGTCCGAGTCCGAGTCCGAGTCCGAGTCCGAGTCCGAGTCCGAGTCCGAGTCCGAGTCCGAGTCCGAGTCCGAGTCCGAGTCCGAGTCCGAGTCCGAGTCCGAGTCCGAGTCCGAGTCCGAGTCCGAGTCCGAGTCCGAGTCCGAGTCCGAGTCCGAGTCCGAGTCCGAGTCCGAGTCCGAGTCCGAGTCCGAGTCCGAGTCCGAGTCCGAGTCCGAGTCCGAGTCCGAGTCCGAGTCCGAGTCCGAGTCCGAGTCCGAGTCCGAGTCCGAGTCCGAGTCCGAGTCCGAGTCCGAGTCCGAGTCCGAGACAGAGTCAGAGTCAGAGTCAGCGTCCGAGTCAGAGTCAGAGTCCGAGTCAGCGTCCGTGTCAGAGTTCGAGTTCGAGTTCGAGTTCGAGTTCGAGTTCGAGTTCGAGTTCGAGTTCGAGTTCGAGTTCGAGTTCGAGTTCGAGTTCGAGTTCGAGTTCGAGTTCGAGTTCGAGTTCGAGTTCGAGTTCGAGTTCGAGTTCGAGTTCGAGTTCGAGTTCGAGTTCGAGTTCGAGTTCGAGTTCGAGTTCGAGTTCGAGTTCGAGTTCGAGTTCGAGTTCGAGTTCGAGTTCGAGTTCGAGTTCGAGTTCGAGTTCGAGTTCGAGTTCGAGTTCGAGTTCGAGTTCGAGTTCGAGTTCGAGTTCGAGTTCGAGTTCGAGTTCGAGTTCGAGTTCGAGTTCGAGTTCGAGTTCGAGTTCGAGTTCGAGTTCGAGTTCGAGTTCGAGTTCGAGTTCGAGTTCGAGTTCGAGTTCGAGTTCGAGTTCGAGTTCCAGTGTTCGAGTTCGAGTGTTCGAGTTCGATTTTGAGTTCGAGTTCGAGTTCGAGTTCGAGTTCGAGTTCGAGTTCGAGTTCGTTTTCGAGTTCGAGGTCGAGTTCGAGTTCGAGTTCGAGTTTGAGTTCGAGTTCGAGTTCGAATTCGAGTTTGAGTTTGAGTTCGATTTCGAGTTCGAGTTCGAGTTAGAGTTCGAGTTCGAGTTCGAGTTCGAGTTCGAGTTCGAGTTCGAGTTCGAGTTCGAGTTCGAGTTCGAGTTCGAGTTCGAGTTCAAGTTCGAGTTCTGCGAGTTCGAGTTCAAGTTTCAATTTAAATAGGTTATTAAGCCATTTAAATACTCTTCTATTAACACTTGGTATATAGGAAGCTCTTTGTAGTAGGAAATACCTAACCGACTACAGATCCTATCTCAACTAACTACTAGATAACTATCTAGTTCTACTTCTAACTATCTAGTACCTTCTCTTCTAAGGAAGTAGCGTAGCGATCGAATGCCAAGAGGCGAGTACTTCGGCGATTCACCGAGCTAAGTAAATAGATTCTATCTGACCTGGTCTGTGCTTCGTCCCGTCAAACTCCTGTCTCTCTGCAAGGCCTGGGTGCACCCTAGGCTCTTCTTGGTAGACAGGTTCTTCAGCCAACCAGGTATGGCTGGCAGGCCAGCTTCGACGAACACAGTTTTACGTAGGAAAAACCAATCGGCCACGCAAATGCCAACTTTATCTGGTTCGGGGAACCACAATACACTCAGCTATATAGACAATCCTGAGGGGAGCCCGAATACAATTCCCGATGGCTTACGATTTAATTCAATACCCTATACCAATACGCGCCACATCGCGAGGGCTTGTCGTCAGTCAGTTGTCAAAAACTGCTCTGTGGCAGCTCCGTCAAATTCAAAATGGCCGTTCCGGAACCATAGATCGAGTATCGATTCTGAATCGAACACACTAAATATGTCAAAATGTAAGCCCCAGTTAAATATTGCCCATCAAAACATCCAGGGGCTACCTGGAAAAGAACTTGTATTAGAATTATTTCTAAAAAATTCTGACATGGATATTATTTGTGTTACAGAACACTGGTTGAAGGAAAATATGATGTCTTTTAACATAAATAATTACAAAATTGTCAGTTTTTACAATAGAAAGACTGCTGATAGAGGTGGTTCTTTAATCTTAGTGAAAAATAATATTAAGGTGAAACAACGCAAAGATATTCTTGCACTTACTGTTGAAAGACAAATAGAGGTATCCTGTGTTGAGTTGGATAGCCATATTATTGTTTGTGTCTACAGGCCACCGAGGGATGAAAAAGGCCATGGCAATTTCGAAATATTTGAGAAAATTATGGAGGAAGCCCTCTCTAAACTATGTAATAACAGAAAAAAGTTAATTATTTGTGGCGATCTTAATGTAGATCCTCTCCCACAGTGGTCCAATGTAGAGAAGTGGCAAAAATGACGATTGCTAAATATCTACAGTAATAAAGACATTTGGAATTTTGGAATTTGCTTGTAGGAACAACAATGAAACAACGATCAATAACTTTATTCAAATCGTTTAACTTATGTCATGTATTTTTAGAGCCAACTAGATTTACACTTACCAGCCAAACTTGCTTAGATAACGTTTTTTGTGACTGTGCATTCACATGTAAAAGTGTAATTAACTGCTTTCCTTCCGATCACAGTGGTCAAACAGTTTCATTCCCAATTGCTATTAAGGATAAGACTGGTCCATCATTTTATAGGCCTATTACATCCCATAGACTAGAGACATATACGAAAAACTTAGATATAAATTTGCCAGTACCGGATTTTAATGAACAGAACCCAAACAAAATCTACTCAGACTTCTTCAACATTATTCAGACAGAATTCAATAAAGTTTTTAAATCAAAGAAAGTCAGTGACTACAACGGTAAATCGAAATTTAATGACTGGGCAACGTTTGGACTTCGTAAAAGTAGAGTTATCTTGTATGATCTTTATGATCAAAAAACCTATAACTTTGATCGAAAATTTCATGACTATGTTAAAAAATATACGAGTTCGAGTTCGAGTTCGAGTTCGAGTTCGAGTTCGAGTTCGAGTTCGAGTTCGAGTTCGAGTTCGAGTTGGAGTTCGAGTTCGAGTTCGAGTTCGAGTTCGAGTTCGAGTTCGAGTTCGAGTTCGAGTTCGAGTCCGAGTCCGAGTCCGAGTCCGAGTCCGAGTCCGAGTCCGAGTCCGAGTCCGAGTCCGAGTCCGAGTCCGAGTCCGAGTCCGAGTCCGAGTCCGAGTCCGAGTCCGAGTCCGAGTCCGAGTCCGAGTCCGAGTCCGAGTCCGAGTCCGAGTCCGAGTCCGAGTCCGAGTCCGAGTCCGAGTCCGAGTCCGAGTCCGAGTCCGAGTCCGAGTCCGAGTCCGAGTCCGAGTCCGAGTCCGAGTTCGAGTTAGAGTTAGAGTTAGAGTTAGAGTTAGAGTTAGAGTTAGAGTTAGAGTTAGAGTTAGAGTTAGAGTTAGAGTTAGAGTTAGAGTTAGAGTTAGAGTTAGAGTTAGAGTTAGAGTTAGAGTTAGAGTTAGAGTTAGAGTTAGAGTTAGAGTTAGAGTTAGAGTTAGAGTTAGAGTTAGAGTTAGAGTTAGAGTTAGAGTTAGAGTTAGAGTTAGGGTTAGAGTTAGAGTTAGAGTTAGAGTTAGAGTTAGAGTTAGAGTTAGAGTTAGAGTTAGAGTTAGAGTTAGAGTTAGAGTTAGAGTAGTTCGAGTTCGAGTTCGAGTTCGAGTTCGAGTTCGAGTTCGAGTTCGAGTTCGAGTTCGAGTTCGAGTTCGAGTTCGAGTTCGAGTTCCAGTGTTCGAGTTCGAGTGTTCGAGTTCGATTTCGAGTTCGAGTTCGAATTCGAGTTTGAGTTTGAGTTCGAGTTCGAGTTCGAGTTCGAGTTCGAGTTCGAGTTCGAGTTCGAGTTCGAGTTCGAGTTCGAGTTCGAGTTCTAGTTCGAGTTCAAGTTCGAGTTCTGCGAGTTCGAGTTCAAGTTTCAATTTAAATAGGAATAGGTTATTAAGCCATTTAAATACTCTTCTATTAACACTTGGTATATAGGAAGCTCTTTGTAGTTGGAAATACCTAACCGACTACAGATCCTATCTCAACTAACTACTAGATAACTATCTAGTTCTACTTCTAACTATCTAGTACCTTCTCTTCTAAGGAAGTATCTTGAGGTCTCCTTCTTTAGACACCTTGTTTTTACTGTCAGAGTCGTGGACTGTTTCCACAATGCTTGACTCTGTTACTGTAAATAGCCTGGTTCTAGAAGCCGAGCGGGTGACGACTTATGAAAAGCCTACGTCAAGGGAGTGTGACTCATTGGTGCCATCTCTGGAGTTTGTGAACCCTACCTCAACCATTGGCTGCGTGATGTATGAAAGAAGAAAATTGTGTTAGATATTATGCTTGTGTAGAGGTGGTCACTATTAATGTAAATATTTTATCGTTAACTAGATTAAATAAAAATACATAAGAAAATATATTTTTTTTTCTCAGGGATTTTGGGGAACTATAGGGTTTTTCCAATCCTAGGCCTGCTTTGGTTGGAAGAACCAAATGAACTGAAGGATTTTCCCTACAATATGCTTGCTTTGACAGTTTTTTCACTATCTCATATAAATAAAACGTAAAAACTCACATCTCAGGAATTCTTTATTCACGCACAAAAATTATGGTAACTAAATACTCTTAATGCTGATAGAACTTTCACTTTAGAACAAAACTCACATCGACGTACTCGTATACCGTGCAGAATTAATTACTGCAAATTGTGGCAGATACCACAACCAGAGTCAGAGTCCGAGTCAGAGTCCGAGTCAGAGTCAGAGTCAGAGTCAGAGTCCGTGTCAGAGTCCGAGTCCGAGTCAGAGTCCGAGTCCGAGTCCGAGTCCGAGTCCGAGTCCGAGTCCGAGTCCGAGTCCGAGTCCAAGTCCGAGTCCGAGTCCGAGTCCGAGTCCGAGTCCGAGTCCGAGTCCGAGTCCGAGTCCGAGTCCGAGTCCGAGTCCGAGTCCGAGTCCGAGTCCGAGTCCGAGTCCGAGTCCGAGTCCGAGTCCGAGTCCGAGTCCGAGTCCGAGACAGAGTCAGAGTCAGAGTCAGAGTCAGCGTCCGAGTCAGAGTCAGAGTCCGAGTCAGAGTCAGAGTCAGAGTCAGAGTCCGAGTCAGCGTCCGTGTCAGAGTCCGAGTCAGAGTTCGAGTCAGAGCTCGAGTCAGAGTTCGAGTCGTTCGAGTTTGAGTTCGAGTTCGAGTTCGAGTTCGAGTTTGAGTTCGAGTTCTAGTTCGAGTTCGAGTTCGAGTTCCAGTGTTCGAGTTCGAGTGTTCGAGTTCGATTTTGAGTTCGAGTTCGAGTTCGAGTTCGAGTTCGAGTTCGAGTTCGTTTTCGAGTTCGAGTTCGAGTTCGAGTTCGAGTTCGAGTTCGAGTTCGAATTCGAGTTTGAGTTTGAGTTCGAGTTCGAGTTCGAGTTCGAGTTCGAGTTCGAGTTCGAGTTCGAGTTCGAGTTCGAGTTCGAGTTCGAGTTCGAGTTCGAGTTCGAGTTCGAGTTCGAGTTCGAGTTCGAGTTCGAGTTCGAGTTCGAGTTCGAATTCGAGTTCCAGTGTTCGAGTTCGAGTGTTCGAGTTCGAGTGTTCAAGTTCGAGTGTTCGAGTTCGAGTGTTCGAGTTCGAGTGTTCGAGTTCGAGTGTTCGAGTTCGAGTGTTCGAGTTCGAGTGTTCTAGTTCGAGTTCGAGTTCGAGTTAGAGTTAGAGTTAGAGTTAGAGTTAGAGTAGTTCGAGTTCGAGTTCGAGTTCGAGTTCGAGTTCGAGTTCGAGTTCGAGTCCGAGTTCGAGTTCCAGTGTTCGAGTTCGAGTGTTCGAGTTCGATTTCGTGTTCGAGTTCGAGTTCGAGTTCGAGTTCGAGTTCGAGTTCGAGTTCGTTTTCGAGTTCGAGTTCGAGTTCGAGTTCGAGTTCGAGTTCGAGTTCGAGTTTGAGTTTGAGTTCGAGTTCGAGTTCGAGTTCGAGTTCGAGTTCGAATTTGAGTTCGAGTTCGAGTTCGAGTTCGAGTTCGAGTTCGAGTTCGAGTTCGAGTTCGAGTTCGAGTTCGAGTTCGAGTTCGAGTTCGAGTTCGAGTTCGAGTTCGAGTTCGAGTTCGAGTTCGAGTTCGAGTTCGAGTTCGAGTTCGAGTTCGAGTTCGAGTTCGAGTTCGAGTTCGAGTTCGAGTTTGAGTTCGAGTTCGAGTTCGAGTTCGAGTTAGAGTTAGAGTAGAGTTAGAGTTGAGTTAGAGTTAGAGTTAGAGTTAGAGTTAGAGTTAGAGTTAGAGTTAGAGTTAGAGTTAGAGTTAGAGTTAGAGTTAGAGTTAGAGTTAGAGTTAGAGTTAGAGTTAGATTGAGAGTTAGAGTTAGAGTTAGAGTTAGAGTTCGAGTTCGAGTTAGAGTTAGAGTTAGAGTTAGAGTTAGAGTTAGAGTTAGAGTTAGAGTTAGAGTTAGAGTTAGAGTTAGAGTTAGAGTTAGAGTTAGAGTTAGAGTAAGAGTTAGAGTTAGAGTTAGAGTTAGAGTTAGAGTTAGAGTTAGAGTTAGAGTTAGAGTAAGAGTTAGAGTTAGAGTTAGAGTTAGAGTTAGAGTTAGAGTTAGAGTTAGAGTTAGAGTTAGAGTTAGAGTTAGAGTTAGAGTTAGAGTTAGAGTTAGAGTTAGAGTTAGAGTTAGAGTTAGAGTTAGAGTTAGATTTAGAGTTAGAGTTAGAGTTAGAGTTAGAGTTAGAGTTAGAGTTAGAGTTAGAGTTAGAGTTAGAGTTAGAGTTAGAGTTAGAGTTAGAGTTAGAGTTAGAGTTAGAGTTAGAGTTAGAGTTAGAGTAGAGTTAGAGTTAGAGTTAGAGTTA
>CATKWH010000016.1:29011-36511 GCA_949825045.1 Argyresthia goedartella | reverse complement strand
AGTTAGAGTTAGAGTTAGAGTAAGAGTTAGAGTTAGAGTTAGAGTTAGAGTTAGAGTTAGAGTTAGAGTTAGAGTTACAGTTAGAGTTAGAGTTAGAGTTAGAGTTAGAGTTAGAGTTCGAGTTCGAGTTCGAGTTCGAGTTCGAGTTCGAGTTCGAATTCTAGTTCCAGTGTTCGAGTTCGAGTGTTCGAGTTCGAGTGTTCGAGTTCGAGTGTTCGAGTTCGAGTGTTCGAGTTCGAGTGTTCGAGTTCGAGTGTTCGAGTTCGAGTGTTCGAGTTCGAGTGTTCGAGTTCGAGTGTTCGAGTTCGAGTGTTCTAGTTCGAGTTCGATTTCGAGTTAGAGTTAGAGTTAGAGTTAGAGTTCGAGTTCGAGTTCGAGTTCGAATTCGAGTTCGAGTTCGAGTTCGAGTTCGACTTCGAGTTCCAGTGTTCGAGTTCGAGTGTTCGAGTTCGAGTGTTCGAGTTCGAGTATTCGAGTTCGAGTGTTCGAGTTCGAGTGTTCGAGTTCGAGTGTTCGAGTTCGAGTGTTCGAGTCCGAGTCCGAGTCCGAGTCCGAGTCCGAGTCCGAGTCCGAGTCCGAGTCCGAGTCCGAGTCCGAGTCCGAGTCCGAGTCCGAGTCCGAGTCCGAGTCCGAGTCCGAGTCCGAGTCCGAGTCCGAGTCCGAGTCCGAGTCCGAGTCCGAGTCCGAGTCCGAGTCCGAGTCCGAGTCCGAGTCCGAGTCCGAGTCCGAGTCCGAGTCCGAGTCCGAGTCCGAGTCCGAGTCCGAGTCCGAGTCCGAGTCGAGTCCGAGTCCGAGTCCGAGTCCGAGTCCGAGTCCGAGTCCGAGTCCGAGTCCGAGTCCGAGTCCGAGTCCGAGTCCGAGTCCGAGTCCGAGTCCGAGTCCGAGTCCGAGTCCGAGTCGAGTCCGAGTCCGAGTCCGAGTCCGAGTCCGAGTCCGAGTCCGAGTCCGAGTCCGAGTCCGAGTCCGAGTCCGAGTCCGAGTCCGAGTCCGAGTCCGAGTCCGAGTCGAGTCCGAGTCCGAGTCCGAGTCCGAGTCCGAGTCCGAGTCCGAGTCCGAGTCCGAGTCCGAGTCCGAGTCCGAGTCCGAGTCCGAGTCCGAGTCCGAGTCCGAGTCCGAGTCCGAGTCCGAGTCCGAGTCCGAGTCCGAGTCCGAGTCCGAGTCCGAGTCCGAGTCCGAGTCCGAGTCCGAGTCCGAGTCGAGTCCGAGTCCGAGTCCGAGTCCGAGTCCGAGTCCGAGTCCGAGTCCGAGTCCGAGTCCGAGTCCGAGTCCGAGTCCGAGTCCGAGTCCGAGTCCGAGTCCGAGTCCGAGTCCGAGTCCGAGTCCGAGTCCGAGTCCGAGTCCGAGTCCGAGTCCGAGTCCGAGTCCGAGTCCGAGTCCGAGTCCGAGTCCGAGTCCGAGTCCGAGTCCGAGTCCGAGTCCGAGTCCGAGTCCGAGTCCGAGTCCGAGTCCGAGTCCGAGTCCGAGTCCCGAGTCCGAGTCCGAGTCCGAGTCCGCGTCCGAGTCCGAGTCCGAGTCCGAGTCCGAGTCCGAGTCCGAGTCCGAGTCCGAGTCCGAGTCCGAGTCCGAGTCCGAGTCCGAGTCCGAGTCCGAGTCCGAGTCCGAGTCCGAGTCCGAGTCCGAGTCCGAGTCCGAGTCCGAGTTCGAGTTAGAGTTCGAGTTAGAGTTAGAGTTAGAGTTCGAGTTCGAGTTCGAGTTCGAGTTCGAGTTCGAGTTCGAGTTCGAGTTCGAGTTCGAGTTCGAGTTCGAGTTCGAGTTCGAGTTCGAGTTCGAGTTCGAGTTCGAGTTCGAGTTCGAGTTCGAGTTCGAGTTCGAGTTCGAGTTCGAGTTCGAGTTCGAGTTCGAGTTCGAGTTCGAGTTCGAGTTCGAGTTCGAGTTCGAGTTCGAGTTCGAGTTCGAGTTCGAGTTCGAGTTCGAGTTCGAGTTCGAGTTCGAGTTCGAGTTCGAGTTCGAGTTCGAGTTCGAGTTCGAGTTCGAGTTCGAGTTCGAGTTCGAGTTCGAGTTCGAGTTCGAGTTCGAGTTCGAGTTCGAGTTCGAGTTCGAGTTCGAGTTCGAGTTCGAGTTCGAGTTCGAGTTAGAGTTAGAGTTAGAGTTAGAGTTAGAGTTAGAGTTAGAGTTAGAGTTAGAGTTAGAGTTAGAGTTAGAGTTAGAGTTAGAGTTAGAGTTAGAGTTAGAGTTAGAGTTCGAGTTCGAGTTCGAGTTCGAGTTCGAGTTCGAGTTCGAGTTCGAGTTCGAGTTCGAGTTCGAGTTCGAGTTCGAGTTAGAGTTAGAGTTAGAGTTAGAGTTAGAGTTCGAGTTCGAGTTAGAGTTAGAGTTAGAGTTAGAGTTAGAGTTAGAGTTAGAGTTAGAGTTAGAGTTAGAGTTAGAGTTAGAGTTAGAGTTAGAGTTAGAGTTAGAGTTAGAGTTAGAGTTAGAGTTAGAGTTAGAGTAAGAGTTAGAGTTAGAGTTAGAGTTAGAGTTAGAGTTAGAGTTAGAGTTAGAGTTAGAGTTAGAGTTAGAGTTAGAGTTAGAGTTAGAGTTAGAGTTAGAGTTAGAGTTAGAGTTAGAGTTAGAGTTAGAGTTAGAGTTAGAGTTCGAGTGTTCGAGTTCGAGTGTTCGAGTTCGAGTGTTCGAGTTCGAGTGTTCGAGTTCGAGTGTTCGAGTTCGAGTGTTCGAGTTCGAGTTCGAGTTCGAGTTCGAGTTCGAGTTCGAGTTCGAGTTCGAGTTCGAGTTCGAGTTCGAGTTCGAGTTAGAGTTAGAGTTAGAGTTAGAGTTAGAGTTAGAGTTAGAGTTAGAGTAAGAGTTAGAGTTAGAGTTAGAGTTAGAGTTAGAGTTAGAGTTAGAGTTAGAGTTAGAGTTAGAGTTAGAGTTAGAGTTAGAGTTAGAGTTAGAGTTAGAGTTAGAGTTAGAGTTAGAGTTAGAGTTAGAGTAAGAGTTAGAGTTAGAGTTAGAGTTAGAGTTAGAGTTAGAGTTAGAGTTAGAGTTAGAGTAAGAGTTAGAGTTAGAGTTAGAGTTAGAGTTCGAGTTCGAGTTCGAGTTCGAGTTCGAGTTCGAGTTCGAGTTCGAATTCGAGTTCCAGTGTTCGAGTTCGAGTGTTCGAGTTCGAGTGTTCGAGTTCGAGTGTTCGAGTTCGAGTGTTCGAGTTCGAGTGTTCGAGTTCGAGTTCGAGTTCGAGTTCTAGTTCGAGTTCGAGTTCGAGTTCGAGTTCGAGTTCGAGTTCGAGTTCGAGTTAGAGTTAGAGTTAGAGTTAGAGTTAGAGTTAGAGTTAGAGTTAGAGTAAGAGTTAGAGTTAGAGTTAGAGTTAGAGTTAGAGTTAGAGTTAGAGTTAGAGTTAGAGTTAGAGTTAGAGTTAGAGTTAGAGTTAGAGTTAGAGTTAGAGTTAGAGTTCGAGTTCGAGTTCGAGTTCGAGTTCGAGTTCGAGTTCGAATTCTAGTTCCAGTGTTCGAGTTCGAGTGTTTGAGTTCGAGTGTTCGAGTTCGAGTGTTCGAGTTCGAGTGTTCGAGTTCGAGTGTTCGAGTTCGAGTGTTCGAGTTCGAGTGTTCGAGTTCGAGTGTTCGAGTTCGAGTGTTCTAGTTCGAGTTCGAGTTCGAGTTAGAGTTAGAGTTAGAGTTAGAGTTCGAGTTCGAGTTCGAGTTCGAGTTCGAATTCGAGTTCGAGTTCGACTTCGAGTTCCAGTGTTTGAGTTCGAGTGTTCGAGTTCGAGTGTTCGAGTTCGAGTGTTCGAGTTCGAGTGTTCGAGTTCGAGTGTTCGAGTTCGAGTGTTCGAGTTCGAGTGTTCGAGTTCGAGTGTTCGAGTTCGAGTGTTCTAGTTCGAGTTCTAGTTCGAGTTCGAGTCCGAGTCCGAGTCCGAGTCCGAGTCCGAGTCCGAGTCCGAGTCCGAGTCCGAGTCCGAGTCCGAGTCCGAGTCCGAGTTCGAGTTCGAGTTCGAGTTCGAGTTCGAGTTCGAGTTCGAGTTCGAGTTCGAGTTAGAGTTAGAGTTAGAGTTAGAGTTAGAGTTAGAGTTAGAGTTAGAGTTAGAGTTAGAGTTAGAGTTAGAGTTAGAGTTAGAGTTAGAGTTAGAGTTAGAGTTAGAGTTAGAGTTAGAGTTAGAGTTAGAGTTAGAGTTAGAGTTAGAGTTAGAGTTAGAGTTAGAGTTAGAGTAAGAGTTAGAGTTAGAGTTAGAGTTAGAGTTAGAGTAAGAGTTAGAGTTAGAGTTAGAGTTAGAGTTAGAGTTAGAGTTAGAGTTAGAGTTAGAGTTAGAGTTAGAGTTAGAGTTAGAGTTAGAGTTCGAGTTCGAGTTCGAGTTCGAGTTCGAGTTCGAGTTCGAATTCGAGTTCCAGTGTTCGAGTTCGAGTGTTCGAGTTCGAGTGTTCGAGTTCGAGTGTTCGAGTTCGAGTGTTCGAGTTCGAGTGTTCGAGTTCGAGTTCGAGTTCGAGTTCGAGTTCGAGTTCGAGTTCGAGTTCGAGTTCGAGTTCGAGTTCGAGTTAGAGTTAGAGTTAGAGTTAGAGTTAGAGTTAGAGTTAGAGTTAGAGTTAGAGTTAGAGTTAGAGTTAGAGTTAGAGTTAGAGTTAGAGTTAGAGTTAGAGTTAGAGTTAGAGTTAGATTTAGAGTTAGAGTTAGAGTTAGAGTTAGAGTTAGAGTTCGAGTTCGAGTTAGAGTTAGAGTTAGAGTTAGAGTTAGAGTTAGAGTTAGAGTTAGAGTTAGAGTTAGAGTTAGAGTTAGAGTTAGAGTTAGAGTTAGAGTAAGAGTTAGAGTTAGAGTTAGAGTTAGAGTTAGAGTTAGAGTTAGAGTTAGAGTTAGAGTAGAGTTAGAGTTAGAGTTAGAGTTAGAGTTAGAGTTAGAGTTAGAGTTAGAGTTAGAGTTAGAGTTAGAGTTAGAGTTAGAGTTAGAGTTAGAGTTAGAGTTAGAGTTAGAGTTAGAGTTAGATTTAGAGTTAGAGTTAGAGTTAGAGTTAGAGTTAGAGTTAGAGTTAGAGTTAGAGTTAGAGTTAGAGTTAGAGTTAGAGTTAGAGTTAGAGTTAGAGTTAGAGTTAGAGTTAGAGTTAGAGTTAGAGTTAGAGTTAGAGTAAGAGTTAGAGTTAGAGTAAGAGTTAGAGTTAGAGTTAGAGTTAGAGTTAGAGTTAGAGTTAGAGTTAGAGTTAGAGTTAGAGTTAGAGTTAGAGTTAGAGTTAGAGTTAGAGTTAGAGTTAGAGTTAGAGTTAGAGTTAGAGTTAGAGTAAGAGTTAGAGTTAGAGTTAGAGTTAGAGTTAGAGTTAGAGTTAGAGTTAGAGTTAGAGTTAGAGTTAGAGTTAGAGTTAGAGTTAGAGTTAGAGTTCGAGTTCGAGTTCGAGTTCGAGTTCGAGTTCGAGTTCGAATTCGAGTTCCAGTGTTCGAGTTCGAGTGTTCGAGTTCGAGTGTTCGAGTTCGAGTGTTCGAGTTCGAGTGTTCGAGTTCGAGTGTTCGAGTTCGAGTTCGAGTTCGAGTTCGAGTTCGAGTTCGAGTTCGAGTTCGAGTTCGAGTTCGAGTTCGAGTTCGAGTTAGAGTTAGAGTTAGAGTTAGAGTTAGAGTTAGAGTTAGAGTTAGAGTTAGAGTAAGAGTTAGAGTTAGAGTTAGAGTTAGAGTTAGAGTTAGAGTTAGAGTTAGAGTTAGAGTTAGAGTTAGAGTTAGAGTTAGAGTTAGAGTTAGAGTTAGAGTTAGAGTTAGAGTTAGAGTTAGAGTTAGAGTAAGAGTTAGAGTTAGAGTTAGAGTTAGAGTTAGAGTTAGAGTTAGAGTTAGAGTTAGAGTTAGAGTTAGAGTTAGAGTTAGAGTTAGAGTTCGAGTTCGAGTTCGAGTTCGAGTTCGAGTTCGAATTCGAGTTCCAGTGTTCGAGTTCGAGTGTTCGAGTTCGAGTGTTCGAGTTCGAGTGTTCGAGTTCGAGTGTTCGAGTTCGAGTGTTCGAGTTCGAGTTCGAGTTCGAGTTCGAGTTCGAGTTCGAGTTCGAGTTCGAGTTCGAGTTCGAGTTCGAGTTCGAGTTCGAGTTAGAGTTAGAGTTAGAGTTAGAGTTAGAGTTAGAGTTAGAGTTAGAGTAAGAGTTAGAGTTAGAGTTAGAGTTAGAGTTAGAGTTAGAGTTAGAGTTAGAGTTAGAGTTAGAGTTAGAGTTAGAGTTAGAGTTAGAGTTAGAGTTAGAGTTAGAGTAAGAGTTAGAGTTAGAGTTAGAGTTAGAGTTAGAGTTAGAGTTAGAGTTAGAGTTAGAGTTAGAGTTAGAGTTAGAGTTAGAGTTAGAGTTAGAGTTAGAGTTCGAGTTCGAGTTAGAGTTCGAGTTCGAGTTCGAGTTCGAGTTCGAGTTCGAGTTCGAATTCGAGTTCCAGTGTTTGAGTTCGAGTGTTCGAGTTCGAGTGTTCGAGTTCGAGTGTTCGAGTTCGAGTGTTCGAGTTCGAGTTCGAGTTCGAGTTCGAGTTCGAGTTCGAGTTCGAGTTCGAGTTCGAGTTCGAGTTCGAGTTCGAGTTAGAGTTAGAGTTAGAGTTAGAGTTAGAGTTAGAGTTAGAGTTAGAGTAAGAGTTAGAGTTAGAGTTAGAGTTAGAGTTAGAGTTAGAGTTAGAGTTAGAGTTACAGTTAGAGTTAGAGTTAGAGTTAGAGTTAGAGTTAGAGTTCGAGTTCGAGTTCGAGTTCGAGTTCGAGTTCGAGTTCGAATTCTAGTTCCAGTGTTCGAGTTCGAGTGTTCGAGTTCGAGTGTTCGAGTTCGAGTGTTCGAGTTCGAGTGTTCGAGTTCGAGTGTTCGAGTTCGAGTGTTCGAGTTCGAGTGTTCGAGTTCGAGTGTTCGAGTTCGAGTGTTCGAGTTCGAGTGTTCTAGTTCGAGTTCGATTTCGAGTTAGAGTTAGAGTTAGAGTTAGAGTTCGAGTTCGAGTTCGAGTCCGAATTCGAGTTCGAGTTCGAGTTCGAGTTCGACTTCGAGTTCCAGTGTTCGAGTTCGAGTGTTCGAGTTCGAGTGTTCGAGTTCGAGTGTTCGAGTTCGAGTGTTCGAGTTCGAGTGTTCGAGTTCGAGTGTTCGAGTTCGAGTGTTCGAGTTCGAGTGTTCGAGTCCGAGTCCGAGTCCGAGTCCGAGTCCGAGTCCGAGTCCGAGTCCGAGTCCGAGTCCGAGTCCGAGTCCGAGTCCGAGTCCGAGTCCGAGTCCGAGTCCGAGTCCGAGTCCGAGTCCGAGTCCGAGTCCGAGTCCGAGTCCGAGTCCGAGTCCGAGTCCGAGTCCGAGTCCGAGTCCGAGTCCGAGTCCGAGTCCGAGTCCGAGTCCGAGTCGAGTCCGAGTCCGAGTCCGAGTCCGAGTCCGAGTCCGAGTCCGAGTCCGAGTCCGAGTCCGAGTCCGAGTCCGAGTCCGAGTCCGAGTCCGAGTCCGAGTCCGAGTCCGAGTCCGAGTCCGAGTCCGAGTCCGAGTCCGAGTCCGAGTCCGAGTCCGAGTCCGAGTCCGAGTCCGAGTCCGAGTCGGTCCGAGTCCGAGTCCGAGTCCGAGTCCGAGTCCGAGTCCGAGTCCGAGTCCGAGTCCGAGTCCGAGTCCGAGTCCGAGTCCGAGTCCGAGTCCGAGTCCGAGTCCGAGTCC